>WEKX01007393.1:84733-102685 GCA_013390025.1 Pitta sordida
CTCCCCCCCTCCCTCCCTCCCCTCCCTCCTTCCCCACCTTTCCTTGTACAAACATTTCTCTCCTGTTTTATTTCCCCTCCCTTGATGGAAACCCCCATTTTTATTGGATTATTGTGTTCATTGGAAGCATTGCTTTGTTCTGAGCAGGTTCCAGGGGCCATCCCTGCCCAGGGACACTGAAACAGGGACACACCAGCACAGAGTGGCTGGAATTCCATGACAGGAATTGCCTGATGTGCTCATTGTACCCAGGACTATCTGGAGCATTGGTTTTCTGCTCCAGGGAACTCTGGGTGGATTCCAGGACATGTAGCACAGCCTGGCCTGTTTCCAGACTGCTCCTGCTCCAGGATCCTGAGGGGACAGATGAAATCCCAGCTGCACATCAGCAGGAGCACACTGGGGTGCCCTCGCTCCCCCAGCAGCCTGTGGGGACATTTTTATTCCCTTCTCACTTCATCAGTGTCAGGGACACTCTGGGAACGTGTTCCTGCTCTGCTGAGCCTCAGGCTCACGTCCCACAGAAGCTCCTGGTCACTGGCAGCAGCACCAGAGCAGCTCCTGTGGCATAGGATCAACCTGGGCAAGCCCCCAGTGCTGCAGGGACCTCCCTGTGTTCTCAGCAGGGTGGGGGGGTCAGGGCAGCAGGATGGGGCAAGTGTCTCCTTCAGGGGTAAAGACTGTTGCTGAAAATGTTGACTTGGTGATTTAAATCACCTTCCATGTTTAGGACAAGGGGGAATGGCTTCCCACTGCCAGAGGGAGGGTTAGGTGGGATACTGGGGAGAAATCCTTCCCTGTGAGGGGGGGAAAACCCTGGCACAGGGTCCCCAGAGAAGCTGTGGCTGCCCTATCCCTGGGAGTGTCCAAGGCCAGGTTGGAGCAGCCTGGGATAGTGGGAGGTGTCACTGCCCATGGCAGGGGTGGGACAAGATGAGCTTTAAGGTCCCTTCCAAGCCAAATTATTCCGTGTTTTGTGGTTCTGTAGGTCAGTCATGGCTGGCTGGGAGTCTGCAGGGAAGCTGCCACACTTGGAGACATCCCAGAGGCTCTGCACACCCTTGTTTGGGAGCATCCCATTGTCGGATTCATTGCCACAGCAAACAGTGACTGTTATCCAGTGAATTCCAGCCCCTCCTGACTCCCCCAGGTCACTCCACAAGTCTCAGCACAGACACAGGACAGTGTGTGACATCAGGTGTCAATGGGATGGGTCAGACTGAGAACCAACATCTTCCAGATTGAACAGGAGAAAGGGAAGCTGGAGGCTGCTTTTATTCTCTTTATTTCTCTGTGTTTGTTGCTCTCCAAACTCCTTGGGTTCCTCCTGTTTCGTTACATCTTCACCAGTACATCCCATAATTAGCAAATGATTGGAAATTCTGACGCTTTCACATCTGTCTCCCTCTTGTGCCCACCCAACCTTCCTGCTGACTCCTCTCCTCCCACGGTTTCCCACAACCTTTTGCCAGCAGGATTCTCTTGGACCTCTGAAATGAAATGGAATGTTCTTGCCCACCCCTGGCAGAAACACAATTCCTTAGAGGAACAAATTGGGAGCTGAAGGAGAGCAGGCAGAGCCACTGCCCGGCAGAGCTGGCACCAACCCAGGGGATGATCAGTGGGTTTGAGCTGGGAACAGTCACTCAGCCCCCACCCCAGAGCACGAGTGGGAAAGGTGCAAACATCCCCTTCCCTGTTTCCCTTTGCTGTGGCATGGGGCAGACCCCGGCATAAGGGGATGGCACAGGAATGAGGGAGGAGTACAGGGACCGGGAGAGATGGAGCACCCAAGGACTGTGTGACATCCCCCCAGACCTGCAAACTCCATCCAAATTCCTTCCAGGCACCTTCCAAGCAATTTGGAGGAGTAACAGGCAGCAGGACTGTCCCGGTGGGTCAGTCTTGTGTCAATCCTTGGTCTTGGGTTTGGGAAGGATTCCCAAAGCTTTTGGTGGCCAAATGCCAGGAGGGCAGGAGACTTTGGGTATAGAGTGGATGGATCCATGACATTCCCAGGTGTCCACAGTAAATAATTAGACTCTTAATTACAGGTTGCACACACCATTTCAATGTCAGCTGGTGATGGAATCATGTACTTGAGCTATGGCTGCATTCCTGCAATTCCTGTTAATATTTACCAGAGGGCCTGGAATGCTCCTGGCCAGGTGGAAAAGTGATTTTTAATAATTTTTTCTTCTATTCTTAGATGTGTATTTGGGCATGAAAGACCCATTTATTAATTTATAAGAATTCATTTATTTTAATTAATGAATTAATTATAATATTTTCCAACATGATTAATCCTAGAGACTGTGACATAAGTGTATTTCAGCCTGACAATGCACCATGTGCAGTAATGTCACCTGCACGATTAAAATCCCGAGGGGTTGGTCTGGATGTGCCAGGGCACAGCAGGTCAAGGGAGATGCATTTTCCAGGAGAATGTTTGGATAATGGGAGCTTGGGGAATGTGCTACACTTCAGGCTCTGGGAAGAAAGGGATGGAAGGTGAGTTCGGTGTGTGCAGGAGTGACCATGAGACACAAAACTCGAGCTGCGAGTGCTGGGGGTGAACGAGACACAAGAGAACGAGAGCAAAGTCATCCCTGTGTGCAGAGACCCCAGGATGTGCTGAGCTGGAGGGACCCCCAGGGATCATCCAGTGCCACCCTCAGCCCTGCACAGCCCCATCCCCAACAATCCCCCCCTGTCCCCAGAGGATCATCCCAACCCTCCTGCAGCTCTGGCAGCCTTGGGGCTGTGCCCACTGCCCTGGGGAGCCTGGGCACTGCCCAACCACCCTCTGCAGGGGGGAAGAAGAACAACCTTGTCCTGAGATCCAACCTGCCCCTGCCCTGCCCCACCTCCAGCCATTCCCTGCCTCCTGTCCCTGCTCCCCCCAGAGCAGAGATCAGGGCCTGCCCCTCCTCTGCCCCTCCCCAGGAAGGGGTCACTGCCATGAGGGGACAACTCCCCTCAGGCTCCTCTGCTCCACCTCAACACACCAAGTGCCCTCAGCTGCTCCTCACACCTTCCCCTCCAGGCCCTTCCCCACCTTCATTCCCTCCTGTGGACACTCTGCAATGGCTCAGGATCTTTCCCACCCTGAGGTGCCCAAAGTGCCCCAATATTGGAGGTGAGGCCGCCCCAGGTCAGAGCAGAGCGGGACAATCCCCTCCCTGATGGCCCAGGACAGGGTTGTCCCTCCTGGCACCAGGGCACTGCTGACTGGGGCCCAACTGGCCATGGCCCAGCACCCCCAGGCCCCTTTCCAGCCTCTCATTCCCAGTGTGTCCCTCCAGCCAGGGCTGTCCCATCCCAGGGGCAGGATCCGGCCCTTCCCCTGCTTGGGGATTCCCAGCCCTGAGGTGTCCAGGGCTCTCTCCAGGCCCTTCCAGGGACTCAACAGCTGCTCCCGGCTCTGGGTCACCCTCAGCCCTGCTCAGATGGCAGCTGGAAGAGGAGCTGAAGCAGCTCCACTGAGCAGGAAAGGAAGGAGAAACTGCACAACGTGAAGGGCCAAGAGCAGAAAATCAGCTGGAAAGTTGAGTGAGCTGGGACACATCAGGTGGTCACTGGGGTCTCCCTGGTCCCCTCCTGTGCTGCTGATTCCCACTCCTGGCTGGCAGCATTCCCCTGCTCTGGCTGAGGAGAAGTGTAAATATGAAAAATAAAGCATGGAGGGATAAATTGCAGTTTTCAAAGTGAAGCTTGATAAGACCCTCACTTGAGCTCCTGCTCCTGAAGGCAGAGCTCTTCCAAAGGGAGAGGAGGTGTCATAATTCCTGTTTTGTTGGAATGGGCCCCCACCAACCATCACCCTGCTCTGCTTTCTGCTGATCTTGGAACTTCAGGGCCTCACCTGGCAGGCTGGAAGTGTTTCCCTTCCAACTAAAGACATACTTGTGGCAGCAGGGGTTGGGTCCATCTCCACCAGCTGGAGCCTGAGGATTCAGATTGGGATTCATCAGCTTATTCCAAATATTCTCTTTAAGATGAGGTGAATCCACTCCCCTGACTGGAGTCACTACATCTCACTGAGCAGAAGGGAGTTCAAAGGCTCTGTCTCATTTTGCTGTTTATATTTTGCCAGATTATTCTCACTTTTTGTGGTCCAGAGCCTTTCACTTGTGGCCCAATCACAGTTTCAGGGACGCTACCTCAGTACAATGTGGTTTCATTAGTGATCCTTAGAGCAGAATTTGGCCTCTTGAACCAACGATTAAGTTCTGCCCTTGTCTCTTTTTGATGCTGGGAATGTTAATGAAGCATTTTGTGTTTGTTTGGTTCCCTGATGAGTAATTATAACCCCATTTTTAAGCATTGTCCCCATAGGCTGCTGCAGACACATCGAGTCACCTTTTAAAACACAAACCCAGGGGAAATTCAGCAGATGGGTACATTTTCCTTGTCTGTTGTACCTGTTTGGAGCCTGTCTCTGTTGTGGATAAATATCATTGGGATATTTTTAAATTCAGCAGCAAGGGGACACAAAAGCTTAAGAATTGCTCAGTGGTCACTTAAGGTGCTGCCTGAAAATGGAGAGTTTCCAAAGAGCTGGAAAAGCTGGTTGGAAGCACCTGCTGCTGTGGGTCAGGCCAGGCAGGTCACAGAGCTGGCCCTGCTCTTCCCAGGATGCTTTTTAGGCACAAAGGGACAGAAAGAAGTTGGAAATCTGTATTTTGGCTCAGTTTGTGGCTCTGGCTGCTCTCCATGTATGACTTGGGGTCCTCCAGAAGTTCCCTTTGCTCTGCCTGCCACACAAAACCTTCCCTGAATCCTCTGTCCAGGGGTTCTAAGTGTTCTGTCTCAGGTAAAGGTGTTCCTCTGCCCACACAAAGCTCTTGGTCACCTGCCCAGGGTGACCCAGGCGTTGGTGAGATGAGTTTTACTGGTGAGGGCTCACGCTGGGAGTGGCAAAGAGCTTTGTTTGGCTGTTAATGAGGATGAAGAAGAGCCCCCCCAAAGTGTCAGGGTAGGTTTGCAGGTGGCTCGTTGGAGCAGGGAACACTCATTTTTGGAATTCATGTACTTTGCATTTAGGGAAAAGTAGAACCTCCCCACCAGATGGATGGAGGTGTCCAGGGTGAGGTTTCCTCTTGGCTAGTGAGTGATGTGGGAAAAAAATCCTAATTTTTCTTGGAAGTTCTGAGGCTAAACAATCCCTTGTCTTGCTTCAAGCAAGAACAGCCCCAAGCTGACCCTGGACCCTCACTCAAAGAGGGTTCTAACTCAAGTGGTGTAACTAACTCAGGACCAGAATTAGTTTAGAACACTCAAATATCTTGCAATGAGACATCACGCCCTGTTAGCTGGGAGAGCTCAGTTGTGCCAGGGGTGTCATGGCACCTCCCCAGGAAATCCAGCACTGGGGGTGTGCCAGGACACAGCTCTGGGCAGCACCAGGCAGGACAGAGAGGATCTGCATGGATTTTATTGCTGGTCCAGGTTCAACACTGCAACAGAAGAGGTTGTACAAGGGGTGGGATGTCATCACCTACCAAGTCCAATACAGCAGTGACCCTGTAAGGCAAGCTGTGCATGATTCCATGATTCCATGTGTTGGCCAGGAACTGAAATTGTCAGAAAAGGCTGGGAACTGAGTTTGTGACTCGTGGATTTCTGGGCTTTCAGTGACGGTCTTTACTCAAAACTGAGAACTGAGGAGCAGCAAACAGTGACAACACTGAGACAACAGAGGCAGGAGGTTTATTTTCCCATCCCCTCTGAGACTTCTCCACTTCCAAGACTGGACAAGCAGCAGAAGGATGTTGCTCTGCCAGAGGATCCACCTCCTACCAGTTATGGTGTGGGAGAACATCCACTTTGATGTCTTTGATGCACCTTTTGTCCTTTCCTCTGCCTTTCCACGCTGTGCAGCCACTGCCACACTCTGCAGCTCAGATCTTTAAGGTCTTTTAAGATCAGAACTACCTTGCCTGACCTCTGCCTGCCTCCATTCCAGGCTCCAGCCAGGGCTGTGCTCACAGAATCTCCTAAATGTGGAGGGGGATTGAGGAGCCACAACTCCACACTCAGGGGACTTGTGCCCTCCACTGTTCCCATCACAGTGACGTGCTGGTGGCCATTAACAACATGGAATCCCTGATCCACTGAGCTTGGAAAAGCCCTCCAAGATCATCAAGTCCAACCATGAACCCAACACTGCTGTGTTCATCCCTGACCTGTGTCCCCAAGTGCCACATCCACAAGGCTTTTGAACACCTCCAGGGATGGCGACTCCACCACTGCCCAGGGCAGCCTGTGCCAGTGCCTGACCACCCTTTCTGTGAGCAAATTTTCCCCAATATCCAACCTGAACCTTCCCTGGCACAACTTGAAGCCGTTCCCTCTAATCCTGTCCCTTGTTCCCTGGAAGCAGAACCATCCCAGCTCCTCCCTCCTGTCAGGGAATGCAAATTTTCCCCAATATCCAACCTGAACCTTCCCTGGCACAACTTGAAGCCGTTCCCTCTAATCCTGTCCCTTGTTCCCTGGAAGCAGAACCATCCCAGCTCCTCCCTCCTGTCAGGGAATGGAGAGAATTCCAGGTGCCCCCTGAGGCTCCTTTTCTCCAGGCTGAGCCCCCCCAGCTCCCTCAGCTGCTCCTGCTGCTCCAGCCCCTTCCCCAGCTCCGTTCCCTTCCCTGGACACACTCCAGCCCCCTCCTGAGGGGCCCAGAACTGACCCCAGGATTGGAGGTGAGGCCTCAGCAGTGCCCAGCACAGGGATGGGCACTGCCAAGGTCCTGTGGCCACACCAGGGGTGGTTACAAGCCAGGTGTTATTGTCCTCCTTGCCTACCTGGCCACACCTTGGGCTCGTGTTCTGCCACTTCCCACCAGCACCCCCAGGGCCTTTTCCTCCCAGGCAGGTTTCCAGGTGCTCTGCCCCAAACCTGGAGCACTGTATGGGATTGTTGTGCCCCATGTCCCCTGTCACACCTGCCTTGGCCTGGAGTGGGCACGGGAAGGGAGAAGAAAAAGCACCTGTGGCTTTGCAGTTGCAGTTGCTCCTGTCCCCAGTGCAGGGCTGCCCCAGCTGATCTCCCCCCTCACCTCAGCATCTTCACTCACGTTTACAGAAACACATTTTCATACATTTACATTCTGCCCAAAACACCCAGAAAGATTCCTCTGCATTCCTGTTGCTAAACACCACTCACACACTTTGCTGTGACAGTCACAGACCAGTTGGAATGTCCCAGTTTAGGTGGCCCCGCCCACAGCACTGAGCTTCTCTGCTCAAGGGGCACAACACCTTTGTGTGACCACCAGTGCTGCAGAAATCCCTGGAGCCAAGGCCACATTTTCCTCTGCTCTTTTCACAGTCTCCGCATTTTTCCCAGGAAAGAAACAGGCCTTCACTGCCCAGGAATCCTGGGAAGGGTCCAGGATCGGGCTGGTGCCATTTTCTGGCACATCATGATTTTGGCAAACCCAGGTAAGGGATCTCATTCCTTCAGGCTCCTGAAAAGCCCTGGAAACACCCTTGGGCTGAAGAGGAGATATTTTGTGAGGGACACAAGGAGTTCTCAGCCCTTTGATGAAACCAGTTGACCACCACACTGGTCATCAAGCAGACAATGTAAGTGTGGACACTTCAGTGCTCAGCTTTTTTTATGGCATCCAGACAATCCCTCCAGCACATTCCCACCTCTTTTTTTTTCCTGCAGGCACCTCCAGCTGTGCCCTGCTGGGGATCACAAGCCATTAAAGTCCTTTTAGAAGTGGGAAGTGACATATTTGTTTGGCAAAAAATAAGAGTCATTTGCCACCACCTTTCCCTTGGAAATGGCTTCCATAAAGCCACCCAGAGTCTGGTAAGACACAGGATTTGGAGCCACCTCCCAGAAGAGGCAGGAGGAGCAGGAGCTGTTCAGCTGTAGAACACGGGCTTGCGCAGGACTCGCACCACGTTGTACGTGTTCAGCCCTGGGGCATCAAAGCCAGGGGACAAACCCTTGCGGTCAAAGGGGTAAAAGTTAAAGAGCTGCCCGTTCTGGGTCTCCAGGGAGATGGAGGCAGAGCCCAGGTGCAGAACACACGGGAACTCCTTGTCAAAAACCACTTGGAAAACGCGATCTTCCAGGTGGTGGAGCTTGATTGTCCGGTACTTTTCAGGAATCAGCTCCTCCACATGAGGCCCAAACTGCTGCATGAGCAGCACCCCACCCATCCCAGCTTTGATCTCGTAGAAGGTCAGGTTGGAATAGGTGTAGTAGCCAATGTAAGGGATGGGGTTGGGAGGAGCAGCCACGCTTCTTTCCGCCTCCCTGAACGCCATCTCCATGGCAGGAATGAGATACTCGTAAGTCTGAGTCACAACATCCCCGCCCTGAGGCCTGGGCCCGGCCATCAGCACGATGAAGCTCAGGCGGAGTTTGGGCACGATGGAGAAGGTGGCAGAGTAGCCATCAAGGTCCCCGTCCTTCCTGACCACATCATATCCCAGCTGCTCGTTGATCTCCCAGGGTGTCCCCGTCTTGTTGGCGAAGTACTCGGCGGAGCACTTGAGCAGGGGGGTCAGCATGGTCTTCACGGTGTCGGGCGCCAGCAGGCGCCGGTGGTAGGTGCCCAGGAAGACCATGGCCAGCTTGGCGAGGTCAGCGGCCGTGGAGTACATCTGCCCCGAGGGCCGGTACCAGCCCAGGTCGTAGAGCGGGGCCGGCTGGCGGCTGCCGTAGAAGCCCACAGCCATCTGGGCCCGGATGGGCGGCGTGAGGTCGAAGCCCGTGTCCTCCATGCCCAGGCGCTCCAGGATGTTGTCGGACACCCAGCGCTGGTACTGCCCCTCGGCCGCGTGCTCTGCCAGCATGTGGGCCAGCAGGGAGAAGGCCAAGTTGCTGTAGTGGCACCTGGAAAGGAGGAGGAAGAGCTTGGGATCGGCTTGGCCTCCGTGTGGGGGGGATGGAAAAGTTGGGGCTGCGGTTCTTGTTGAGGGGAAAATTCACATTTTATGGGATTATGTGCTAAAGGGAGAGGGGAGAGCAAGGAGAGGCAGTGATACAGTGTGGATACGGAAAATCAGAGTCAATACCTCTTGTCTAGGCACAAATTTACATTTTATGGAATGAATTGCTAAAGGGAGAGGTGAGATGTAGGAGAGACTGATTCAGTGTGGATTTTATGGAATGATATGCTAAAGGGAGAGGAGATGGAGAGATGGGGATACAGTGTGGATATGGAAATGCCATGGCTATATCTCTTTGTTAGGCATAAATTCACATTTTATGGATGATATGCTAAAGTGAGAGCAGAGCTGAAAGGGAGACAGGGATAGATTTTATGGAATGACTTGCTAAAGGGAGAGGAGAGATGGAGAGACAGGAAAAACTGCATCTTGTTGCCTGGGTTTGTCGTTAATCCCGGAAAGAGAAATATTTTACAGCAACATCAGCAGAGTTATTTAACCCTGATGCACAGGAAGAGCTGGAGATGGAAACTCCCAACCTTATGTATTTGCATAATCCGACTTACTGTCTCTAATTGCTCAGCAAAGAGCACATGCATTGCTTTGGAGAGCAAACTGAGAGTTCCAGGTGTTACCCTGAGGTCTCAGAATCCCAGGTAAACCTCTTGGGGGATTTATATGGTATAATCATCTCAATCCTTAAGCCACCTTAAGATGCTAAAAGCACTTAAAGAGCACTTAAAAGCCCCCAAAGCAGCATCCAGCGCTGTGGAGTCATTAAAACCTGAGTGCTCCACTCTTTAATATCCATTTAAAGATTTAAGTCTTTACACTTGACTGGAGTCTAATGGCACCAAGACATGAATGGGCAATTTTCTCTGAACACGTTTTCAAAATTCATTATATTTTCAACTTTGTTGGTTTGTTGGGTTTTGGTTTTTTTTTTTTAATTGTGTGAGCAATACCTCACTGAGGTCTATTTAGCTGATAAATTTGGTGCCACTTCAACTTTTTCAGCCCATCTGGCTGAATAAAAGCATCACGAGTATGTCTATTTTTACCCTAAGAGTAAACACATCCTGGATCTAAAATTTTATGTCAAAATGGAGCTGAGTTTCTACATAGAAAAATGTGTTAAAATGTCTGTATCAATGGATGGGAATTTCAAACAGAATGATCTGTTAGCTGGGAAATATGACCAGGAACAAGGAGGGGGAGTTAAAACTATGGATGTGTCAGGTAATTGAGGCGTTGTGAGACTATGAGGGGATGTCCCTGTGTATGTTCATAATAGAAAGGTACCAACAGAGACAGATACAATAAAGATATAAAAATATCAAAGAAAAGAGGGCGTTAAAATCTTAAAATCCTTGAAGGAACATCTGTTGTAGCCTCCTATACAACATGGGGCAGAACTAATGGAAGTGATTAGACCTTTCCTGCTCCATGGCCATGGTGGATCCTCAGCCATCAAGAGTGAATTATTTCAGGATATAATTCCAGTCCCAAGGAATTTTGCAGACTTAGAAAATTTTTCCTGGTTAGTTTGAACCTTTTCCCACCCCCGTTGTCCACTGGATCCTGTTCACGGTAGTGTGGAAGTGTCCAAGGCCAGGTTGGACGGGGGATAGTGGAAGGTGTCCCTGGGTGGAACTGGATGAGTTTTTATGTCCCTTCCAACCCAACCCATTCCATTATTCTATAATATTATAATATTTTTGGGTGTTTGCAACTCGGGCAATAGAGTTTGAATAGGCTCTAGTAATTATAACAAATATTCACAGACCTTATAGATAATTTAGAGTCATGCAAGTCACTACAGACATGATTTTAACTGAAATCTGTGATGTTTTAAACCATTTAAATTAACATTTCAACTGTGGAAAGCCTGCATCGTTTAAGGTTCATTGGACCTAACTATATCAGTTCAACTTGACTAATCCAGGCTTAACAAATTAAAAAGAGAATCCCAAAATACTCTGAGTTGGAAGGGACCCACAAGGATCATCAAGCCCAGCTCTTAAGCAAATAGCTGCAACCTTGGCATGATTAACACCATGTTCTAATTAACTGAGCCAATCTCCGGGTCGACAACTCCAACACATCCCACAGTGACTCTTTCCAGCCTCAGGCATGTGGGGAGGGGGCTGAAGCGCCCTTGAGGAATTGTGTATCCATGGAGAACACACCCCCAGACCAAAGGCTCCCAAAGGAACGTGTCTGACCTGGTTCCCGGGTCGGCCACCAGGACGTCGTCCTTGAGCAGAGCCAGCGCCTCCTGTGTGGTGCCCTTCCAGAGCAGGCTGGTGGAGCGCAGCCTCCGGGGCAGACCTGTACCAGGGCAAGGAGGTTACGTGCGAGAAACCACGGAAAAGCCGAGTCTGGTGAAGAGGGAACAAGGGGCAAGAGCCAAGGGCAGGGTGGAAGCAGCAGTGGTGGCACACGGGCTTTGCACGCCCAGCAAAGGTGTTGCAGGGTCCTGTCCCTGCTGCTCTGAGGGACATGGGAGCCAAGTCATGGAGCCCCAAATCTAGGGGATTTGGGTCCTATCCCAGTGTGAACTCTGGGTTGATACATCCCAGTGGAAACTCCAATTAATGACTCAAAATGTCCTGTATCTCCAGGGGTGTTTTGGCAGAGAGGGGGTTTGGGGGGGCTGGGGAAATCCCTGGCTGTATTGCCTTGGGTCTGAATTTCAAGGGCGTTTAACAGCCCCCTTTGACAGAATTTAATGCTTTAGTCCTCCCTAGAGAGAGCTGGGACTTCACTGAACAATTCCAGGCTTGGCCTAAAGCATTTTTAACTTTTTCCTACCCCTAATTTTAGCAACATTTATTCAGGATTTCTGAATGTAGAAAATGCCAAAGTTCTTTTCACTTCTAATCATTCAGGTTTCTGAATGCAGAAAACATTAAGTTCTTTTTGCACTTAATTCCACACTGGACATGGATTCCCTAAAAACTTTCGCTCAGGACTTTTTCATTTGCCCCAGCTCCTCTGCACAGGGTCTGTGGCCAAGTCCAACACCTTGGGTTACACCTGGAGTGGGATCCTTGGGGCTCTTTCCAGCCTGCTTTGATGTAGAGCTCAGGAGGAAATTTGGAACTGTCTGTGACTGAAAAATGACTTGCAAACATCTGCTCAGTGACCATGTGCTTCATCACATGGAATTGCCAAGATTGGAAAAGGCCTCTAAGATCGAGTCCAACTGTCCATCCAGTACCTCCACCGTGTTCACCCCTAACCCACGTCCCCAAGTGCCACATCCACACGTTATTTGAGCACTTCCAGGGTGGGTGACTCCACCACTGCCCTGGACACCCTGTTCCAATGCTTTACAACCCTTCCTGTGAAATATTTTTTCCTAATATCTCATCTAAACCTCCCTTGGTGCAACCTGAGCCCTTTTCCTCTCCTCCTGACTCTCAGCAAAGCTGAACCAGGCCCCACACTTTGGAGCAGCAACACCCATTTTTCTCAGTTGGTCTGAGCTTGGGATTTGACCTGGAATGGGAGCACTGTTGCTGCTCCTGAGCTGTGGTTATTTGTGCAGCTGAATGACCAGAGAAGAGCACCTTCCAGTGGACAATGGGCTCCTTCATTTTGTGCTTCCCACAATGGCAGCAAAGACAGTGTTGGACCACTGGGAATGCTCCCCAGAGTCCTGCCAATGTTGGACCATTGGTCGAGTTTCCCATCCCTGACAACGTTGGACCACTGGGAATGTTCCCCAGAGTCCTGCCAATGTTGAACCACTGGGAATGTTCCCCAGAGTCCTGCCAATGTTGAACCACTGGGCGAGTTCCCCATCCCTGACGACGTTGGACTACTGGGAATGTTCCCCAGCCCTGAAAATATCAGACCACTGGGAGAGTTCTGCAGCCCTGACAGTGTTGGACCACTGGGAGAGTTCCCAGAGTCTTGACAATGTTGGACCACTGGGAATGTTCCCCAGCCTTGCCAATGCTGGACCACTGAGAGAGTTCCCCAGACCTGACAGTGTTGGACCACTGGGAGAGTTCTGCAGCCCTGACAGTGTTGGACCATTGGGAATGTTCCCCAGCCCTGACAACATTGGACCACTGGGAGAGTTCCCCAGTTCTGCCAATGTTGGACCACTGGGAGAGTTCCCAGCCTCTTGACAATGTTGAACCTCTGGGCAAATTTTCCATCCCTGACAACGTTGGAACACTGGGAATGTTCCCCAGTTCAGCCAATGTTGGACCACTGGGTGAGTTTTCCAGCCCTGACAATATCGGACCACTGGGAGAGTTCTCCATCCCTGGCAATGTTAAACCACTGGGAGAGTTCCCAGACTCTTGACAACGTCGGACACTGGGAATGTTCCCCAGCCCTGACCGTGTTGGACCGCTGGGAGCAGTTCCGTGTCTCTCCCGAGGTTCATTAGGGATGATAAACCAGGGGCTGTGTGAGCACAGTATAATCCCCAGCCAGTGATTTATACCTCATGGGCTGCTAATTGATGTGACAAGCACACTGTTAATAATTTACAGCCACATCCCATCCTGTCACTCAGACATGTTTGAAATCACAATCTTAACAAGCAGAAGCTGCCCCCCAGCCATGTGCCCGTCGAGCACCGAGGAAAAAAACCTTTGGAGTTCCTTTTGTAAGAGCCCAGATAATGAGGATCAATTATAGATCAGCTTCCACGGGAAGAATTTAGATGAAAACCACTTTCCAATGTGTCATGCAGTGGCTTTGATCCTGCTGCCAAGCAGAACCTATTCCTTTTTTGGGGGGTTTGACAGCAAATGTAATGTGGGACCTCGACATTCATTTGATTTTCGGTTGGAATTTTGAAACTGTGCTTTTTTCTTCTGCTGAATTGTCAGGGTCTGGGCTGGCTGGTGGCTCCTGCTGGTGTGGTTGGGGAAATTTGGGCCAAATTCTAAATAGAAAAAGACACAGGAGAACAAAAGGAGCAGGGCAGGGGCACAAATGCAGCACAGAGATGGAAGCAGTGGAAAAGCTGCACAGCACAGGCAATTCTGCTGTGCCCAGGTGCACTTTGAACATGGAATAGAAGGGTTTGGGTTGGCTGGGACCTTAAGGGTCACCCAGTCCCCACTCCCTGCTCCAGACATCTCCTGTGGCTGTGGGGGTGCTTCAGGTGCTGTGCACCAGGGAGATGAAAGAGAACAGCTTCCACTCTGGATCTTTGGTGAACCTGCTTCCCATCCCAGCCCTGGATTCCTGGGAATAACCTCCACATCCTCTGCCAGCAGCTGAGACGTGCTTCTTACAACATTTCCAGGGTGCCCCTCACACCTCCTGGGGTGACAGGAGCAGACAGAGCAGAATCCCAGGGGACCAGGCAGGGGGGGAACCCTTGAGGACACTCCAGACTGGATAAAGCTGGACCCTGCAGGGTTTGCTTCAGGTGATGCTGTACCCCACTGCAACTTGCCTGCCTGCTGTTTGGATCTCAGGTCCTAATTTTAAGGCATTTATTCCAATCTGGAATTAATGCAGGTGCTACAGAGATTAATCAAAACGCCTCACAAGACACCAGCAAGTTAAATCTTGGAATCTCTTAGTCAAGAATTGGCAGCTTTATTTCTGAGAAGGGTTCAAGTTCTGAGCCCTGTGAGCTCCTTCCAACCCTCATGTAGGAGTTACCCAGTTCTGAAGGTTGCAGCACCTTCTGCCAACTGCAAAGCCATTAATAGCTCAGGAATCCCTAATCAGGAGCCACACTGGCAGCTAAATTTAGCTCAGCAATCAAGGCCTTTCTATTCAAAGCAAAGAGGTTTGGTGACACTTTGACCCCCAACTCCACATCTCAGAGAAACGAGAGCACCCTGGGCTGGAGCACAGAGCACTGTTGTGCAACCAGGACCTGATTCCAGGCCATGGAAAGGAATGGAAGAGTTCAAAGGAATCTGGATCACTTTGCAGGGGAAAACAACTCCCCAGTCCCCCAGGGCAGCCCAGTCCCTTCCTGACAGGAGTTTCACAGAGTAACAGAATTAACAAGGTTGGAAAAGCCCACTGAGGTCATTGAGTCCAACCTCTTACCCAACACCACCTCATCATCTAAATCATGGCTCCAAGGACCTCATCCAACCTCTTCTTTAACACTCTCAGGGATGGTGATTCCACCACCTCCCTGGGCAGCCCATTCCAATGGGAAATCACTCTCTCTGGGAAAAAGTTTTTCCTAACATCCAGTCTAACCCTCCCCTGATGCAGCTTGAACCTGTGTCCTCTCATTCTGTCCCTGGGAGTCTGGAAAAAGAGACCAACCCCCCGCAGGTACACCCTCCTGTCAGAGAGTTGCAAGGAGTGATAAGGTCCCCCCTGAGCCTCCAGGCTGAGCCCTCCCAGCTCTCTCAGCTGCTCCTCACAGGAATTGTGCTCCAGCCACTTCTCCAGCCTCATTGCCCTTCTCTGGTCACATTGGAGCACCTCAACATCTTTTCTAAACTGAGGGGCCCAGAACTGGACACGGCACTTGAGGTGTGGCCTCACCAGTGCTGAGTACACGGGAGGAATCCCTTCCCTCTCCTGCTGCCCACATTGTTCCTAATCCAGGCCAGGATGCCATTGGTCTTCTGGGCCACCTGGCCACACTCTGGCTCATGCTAAATTTCCTATCAACCCAAGTCCCTCTCTGCTTGGTCACTCTTCGGCCACTCAGTCCCCAGCCTGTGGCTCTGCATGGGGTTGTTGTGGCCCAAGTGTAGGCCCCAGCACTTAGACTTGTTAAACCTCATGTTATTGGATTCATCCCACCTCTCCAGCCTGTCAGGGTCTCTCTGCAGAGCCCTCCTGCTCTCCAAAAGATCAACACTTATTCCCACCTTGGTGTCATCTGCCAACTTGCTAATGATGGACTCCATCCCCTCTCAACCCTCCAGGAAGCTGCTGACACTTTTCTCCCAGGATTCCTCCCGACCCCTGTGAAGGGCAAAGGTGCAGGATCCGTCCAGACTTGGGAACAGCCTCCCAGTGGCCCTTTTCTCCCTGGAATTCCACGAGTGGTGGCCCTGGGGCGCAGGGCTGGCTCACCTGAGAGCTGACTGGCCATCCTGCGCAGGGTGACGTGCGATGGCTTCATTGTCACAGAGCCTTTCTCCAGGAAAACCAACCCGTCCGCCGTGTACCTCTGCTCCGAGTCCCTGAGCCTCCCCAGGGGGTTCTTAATGGCAAAGTTCTGGATGTAACGCTCCAAAGGGTCATCGAGGGACGTCACTTTGCCTTCCTCCCACAGCTTGTACAGCATAATGGTGGGAAAGATCTTGGAGACACTGGCGATCCTGGGGAGGGAGAAACGTTTAGAGAAATTCAGGATGAAGGTGCTCGTGAATCAAGAGGGAAGAGGAGCAGTGCGTGAGATCACTGGGGCTCTCACAGCACTGAGGCTGCCAGAGCTCAGGGATGATCCTCTGGGACAGGGTGTGACTCTTGAGCAGGGCCAAGGTTTGGACTGGATGATCATTGTGAGTCTAACAGCATATTCTGTGATTCCATGATTCTGTGATACCTTTGCCCATTCCAAAGGGAAGGGTTAAAATGCAGGTAAGGAGCTTGAATTAATGTCCTGAAATCTGAAGGTTTATAGACTGTGACACAACCTCTGTGTGGCCCCAGCAGTGCACTGGGGGGCAGAGCTCTTCTAGTCACCCAGTATTAATAAATTAATTAATCTTTTTTAAATTACTGGTTAATAAACACCAAAAAGGAGGGGCAGGCCCTGATCTCTGCTCTGGGGGGAGCAGGGACAGGAGGCAGGGAATGGCTGGAGTTGGGGTAGGGCAGGGGCAGGTTGGATCTCAGGACAAGGTTGTTCTTCTTCCCCCAGAGGGTGGTTGGGCAGTGCCCAGGCTCCCCAGGGCAGTGGGCACAGCGCCAAGGCTGCCAGAGCTGCAGGAGGGTTGGGATGATCCTCTGGGGACAGGGGGGGATTGCTGGGGATGGGGCTGTGCAGGGCTGAGGGTGGCACTGGATCATCCCTGGGGGTCCCTTCCAGCCCAGCACATCCTGGGATTCTGTGATAAAAACAAGTAGTTTATAGGAATTCTAAGGTTAAACCCACAGATCTTCACAATCCTTGAGGTTGGAACAGACCTTTAAGATCATCAGTTCTGATCATTCCCCCAGCACTGCCGTGTCCACCCCCAGGCCGGGTCCCCAAATGCCACATTGTCACATTTTGAGGTGCCTCCAGCCCGTCCCTGTGGCGCAACCGGGCAGCGCGTTCGGCTGTTAACCGAGAGGTTGGTGGTTCAAACCCACCCAGGGACGAGGGGCTGGGCCCTGGCACAGGGGGTGCAATGAGACCTTTTAGTGCCCCTTCCCACCCAAACCATCCAAAGGTGCTGGAAGAGGTCATTTCATCGTGATCCCCCCCAAATCGCTTATTCCCAGGACAGAATTTGATGATCAGAGTGCAGCTCATGTGGCACTGAGATAACACAGTTACAAGTCACTGCAAAGGGATTTTAAAGGAATTAAGTACTGCCTTGATATTTATTTCTGTTGTATTTTCATTTTGTTTTCTGGGTTTTGTGTTGGTTTCCTTTTAGGACACATTCAGAGCTTGATTAAATCTTCCTCTAAAAAATAACAGCCAGTTTGACTTCGACTCCGCTGGGAGGATGAATAAGTGAACAGGCCTTTTTTATATGTAGTTGATATTCTTCCCAAACCCCATTATTTCCTAGACCGACATTTATTGTTATTTTTATTATTATTTTGACCCTGTGACACTTTCCCCTCTGTTCTCAGTCTCTGTGGCAGCTCTCAGCCTTCAGGTTTGTGCCCTGGGACTCCCCAAAACACGGGGCCATTCCTCTGGCAGGAGTCGTATATTTTCGGGCTTTTCAAAATGGTAATTTACAATATTATCAGATATTATTAACTAAATAGATATTAAATAAATAATAAATAATATTAATAAATAACGAATAAATTAAGAACTAGGAATAATGCAGTGACTCAAGCCCAGCATGTGTTAATTTGGGGAGGGGAGGGGAGGGGAAGGGAAGGGAAGGGAGGGGAAGGGAAGGGA
>WEKX01007393.1:110144-148032 GCA_013390025.1 Pitta sordida
GGGGGGGGGAAGGATTGGGATTCCCAGGACCACCCCCCACCAAGGTGCAGTGCCCACCCACCCGCTCAGTCACTGGGCACATCCCAGGGACAGGCAGGACCCCCGATCCCCATCACGTACCGGCAGCAGGAGCCGTCTCAGTGCCACAGGCTGTTGTCCCCAATCCTGGGATGTGCGGGACACCAGGAGCCCACCCCGGGCGGCCCCAGCGGGGAAGGGGGAGCGGGGGGTCCCACCATCCCCAAAACCCACCCGCGGGTCACCGCAGCTGCTGCTCGGTCCCGGCGGCCGGAGGGGCCGGATTGAGCTCCCCCGAATTCCTGCGGAGGGTTTCCCCGTCCATCGGAGCCATCCAGGCCCTCGGGAGAGCTCCCCCCGGGGCAGGGGATTAAGGAATGGCGTTTGCACTCAGGAAAGTGCCGGGGGGATTGAGCGGTAATTCCTCCTAATGCTCCCGTGGCCCGTGTGTGAATCACGGCTGAAGGAGGGAGCGCTGCACCATCTATTTATAGCGCTCTCATCTGCTCCCGACATCTGAGCGGGATGAAGGACCAGGGACGGGCCCCGAGAGCCTCCAGCCCGGCCGGGAGGGCTCCGGGGGGAGCGGCTCGGGATGCTCGGGGCTGGGAGCTGGGAGATAAACCCGAGCTCAGGCGCTCTCCGGGTTTAATCCCGAGCAGGTTCCCGGAGTTCCCGGGCGGTGACAGTGACAGCCGAGGGGGTCATTCCCAGCTGCCGGAGCCTCTGGCCGGGGATGGAGCGGGGATTTTTCAGGTGCTGGACACGGTTGTGTGTGTGGGGAGCCTTACCCGCAGCTGTAACCCCTCCATGGCTGCTCAGGGCTCCCTCCTCATCCCAAAGAAACCCCTGGGAGGAAGAAGAACCAACAGTTAGTGCAGGAAAAGACGGAGTCAAGCCCGGAGTAACGAAGCCCAGCACAGGTAAGCAGAGCAGGAGGGAGGGACAGGTTTTGGATAGGTTTTGGAGATGGGCGTTGGAATGAGATGATCTTTACGGTCCTTTCCAACCCAAAGCATTCTGAGTTGTGAGATAAAGCACAGTGACCACACGAGGGAAGCCCTCAGGAACCCGTTCCCTGCCTCTCCCTCCCTTTGGCAGCACCTTGTATTGACCCCCCAGCTCTGGGGCTTCCCAGATCCCACAGCCACCCCCACCCTGTCTCCAAACACATGGAATTGGAGCTCGGAGACCTCCACAGCTGCCACGTTTTCTCTGTCCTGCTCCACAGGGACCTTCCAGCCCCCTCCGAGGCTTTCCCACCTTCCTCCCTCTACACAGCCAACACCCCCCTCACACCTGGGAGTCACAGCTAAGGCCAAGGAACTGTGGCACAGGTTTGGAAGTGCCAAGTTCATGTCCCCACTGCCACCTTTCCCATCAAACCTCCCTCCTCTTGCTGCCTAGCATTGGCAATTCAACCATCAACCCCCCCAAAAGAGCTCTCACCAGCCTTGCTGCTCCCTCCTGGCTTCCAGCTGAGGAATTTGGGGCTGTCCTGGAGCTGCAGATGTTAAGAGCAGCTGAAGCACTAATCCAACAGCCTCTCTGAGCACAGATTAGTCGGGCAGGCCTCACCCCTCTGCCAGCAGTGCAGCATCTGGCCAGGGATGCAGCCAAAGGGAGGATTGCTGGTGGTTTCCAGTAGAGCAGAGTGGGAAATGGAGAGCTGGGGGGGCTGGGGGTGGGTTTCCATAACGCCCTGGGAGCTGGGAATGTTAACCATGGACTCCGTATCATGGGAAGTATGGCACAAAGAGGAGGGGAGGGCCCCAGTCAGGCACCAAATCCAAGGGGAAAATGCACCTCAGGCTCCTCCAGACCTTCCCAGGCACAGTTATCCTGCCCAGTTCCATCCCTTCATTTCAGTGCCCAGAGTTTGACAGTGCCCCAAATACTTCAGTGTTTGAGGTATAAAATGGAGTTGTGCCCCTGAGCTGTGCCCAAAGTTTGGCTGCAGGCAACTCCTCACTAATTAGAGGAGGTTGGAAACTGATGTTCTTTATGGTGGTCCTGTATCCAATTATCCCACACTGGTGATAATTTCTTTGTCCTGGGAACACACCCTCCACTTGGTGTCCCAGAAAGGTGAGTCTGTACTGCCCAAAGGTCTCTCAAAGCTCTGCTGGGGCTCCCTGTGCTGTTACAAACAGCCAGGCTTCTCCCCAGAAAATATCAGTGTGTTATTTGGCTCTGACAAAAATCATTTCCCAATTTTGTAGCACTTCAGCCAAGGGCATCCCCTTCTCTGCTCTGGGCCTATATCCCATCGTTTTCAGGAATCCTATTCCATGTGTGCATCCAGAAACAAGGAGAGGGACTCCAACCTCCCCCAGGGCAGAGGAGGACTCAACCCCACTACAATATTTGTCCTGAATCTGCTCATGGGATTTTAGCCCTCACCTTTCAGCCCCTCCCACTCCACTTGGTGCTGACCTTGAGCTGCTGCCCCCAACCCCCCCTGAACCACTTCTGGGGGGGAGTGGAGTCTGGAGTGAAGGAACAAAACTGAGTTTGAGCAAGGAATGAAAAGGAAAGGTGTTGGTTTAATGTTTGTCTTTCTGTTTCCCCCAACCCAAATTTGTAATTACATTCCATTTTAATTGGCAATAAATGAAATTACTTCTCCCCAAATTGTGTCTGTTTTCCCCTGTGACAATAATTGTGATTTCCCATCTTATCTCAACCCAGGAACTTTCTCACTCTTTTTTCCCCCCAATTTCCCCCCTTTCCTGCTGGAGGAGTGGGCAGCTGCCTGGGAGTTCTGCTGTTAATCAGGGTTAACTCACCACTACAAACATGTCAGGGGGTTGAAGCAAAATTCCCTTTAAGATCCCTTCCCACCCAAATCATCCTGGGATTCCATGATCACATGTACATAAGGAAAAGCTCTCCCACATGACTGTTCCTCAGTTTCTGCCTTGAAGGGCATTCCTGCTGCATTCCTGCTGCATTCCTGCCATTTTCCTGCCACAGGCAGGAGAGGAAGGTGCCCCTGGCATTCCTCAGGAGGGTCCCAGGTGCTGCTGCTCTGGCTCAGAGCAGATCCCTGTGCAGGGAACATCCCAAGGTTTGGTTTTGCTGCCTGGAGGGAACCGAGGTGGATTTTTGTGCTCAGGGATGTGTTGGCTCCTGGCACTGGGAGATAAAGCACCTCATGTAAACATTCTGAGCAGGAGATTCAGGTGCTTGAGCAGTTGGAGGAGGAATCAGGCAAGGCCCAAGGCAGGGTCTGCCAGGCCAGCGGGGACAGGGCCGGGCTGGCCCCTGGTTTAGTCCTGCACCTCGGATTGTCCCTTGTGCCTCCTGCCCTTTGAGCCTGCCCGGGCTGAGGGGGGCTGTCCCCATCGCAGAGCTCAGCCAGGGCCCTGTTGTGTCCCCAGGTGTCCTTTGTGTCCCACAGGGACCATCATCAGCCTTTGTGTCCCGGCACCAGCTGCCTCATTTTATTGTTGGGTTTGTGCTTTGAGAGCCAAAGGATGGAACCAAAGGGGCTCCAGCTGCACATTCCCAGATCCAGGATTGCTCCCAAGGCTGGGATGGGATGGCCATGGCAGGGGTGTCTGGCAGTGCCTTTTGCTGGCATCGCCCAGAAGTCTGAGAGGAAATATTCCATATTGGAGACGTGTTTGCAAAGGTTTCTCCTGGAGTGGTTTGGGAAGCCCGTCTTGTCCCATCCCCTGCCACGGGCAGGGACACCTCCCACTATCCCAGGTGGCTCCAACCTGGCTTTGGACACTTCCAGGGATGGGGCAGCCACAGCTTCTTTGGGCACCCTGTGCCCACTGTCACTGTCTTTGCTCTGCACACCGAGTCTGGCTCTGTCCTTTCTCCAGCCCCTCAGGCAGTGGGAGGTGCCACGAGATCTCCCACAGCTCCAGCTCCAACCCTCTGCATCCATCAGGATTCACCAGCATCTCTCCCATTCCAGGGTGTCCCACATGTGGCTGTGGTTCTCCAGACACTCCCTCATGAGTTTGGAGTAAAGGGAAGGAATTCTTCTCCTTGACTCACCAGCTGCCCTGGTGTTAATAGAACCCAGATTTAAGTCAGTCTTCAGTGTTCAAGGCAAAAATCGGAAAAGCTCCATAGCTCCTGAACAGCCTTTTTGGACCATCCTGACCCATGACAGGGATGCTCTGGGCCACATCAGGCTTGTTTTCTGTCCCCAGTAAGTCCCAGGTGTCACCTTCCCTCTCCAAAGGACACACAGACCATCTCCCTCGACTGCAGGGAGCCTTTGGGCCCAACCCTGTCCCCAGGACCTCCGTGCTCTGGTGCTCCCAGGGAAATTCCCTTCCTGTCAACTCAGGAAAACACACCTGATATCACTGCACACCTTTTTATGCATTCAGTGAACACGAAGGAGAGTGGGGACAGGGGATGTCAGGCTCTGATGTCAGGAAACCAGGGACAGGATGAAAGGAAACGTCCTCAGGTTGCAAGAGGGGAGAGTTAGATGGGATACTAGGGAAAAATTCTTCATGGAAAGGGTGATCAGGCACTGGAATGGGCTGTGCAAGGAAGTGATGGAATCACCATCCCTGGAAGTTTTAAAAAAACATGTGGATGTGGCACTTGGGGACATGTTTAGTGGTGGCTTTGGCAATGTTTGAGTGGGTGACCTTAGAGGTCTTTTCCAACATTAATAATTCCATGATTTCTACCCCCACAGCAGCTCCATCACCCCTGAGATGGGCAGCAGAGCAGAGTGAGCTTGGCAAGCTGAAATCCCTGAGCAGCCTGAGCTGGAGGTGAGCAGGGATAACCCTGGAGAGGGCTGGGAGCAACCAGGGAAAACATGACTGGCCACGACAGGCTTAGAAATACAAAGATTCCAGGAGTGTGTCCCTCTGCAGCTGCCCTTTGGAGTCAGGAGATCACATCCTCTGCCTTTCTTTCTGTGCAAATGGGGCTGAAAAAGCTTTGTGAGTTTTTAAATGAAAGCAGCATTTTTCCCACTGTCATCAGGGGACTCCAAGCACTGGGAAACACAGAATGTTGTGAGGGACACGATGACCTTCTGATCTCATTGCGTGTCCTCTGTGGAGAGCACAGAGGGCTCGAGCTCTGTGTGTCCCTGAAGAGCCACCAGCCCCAGCTGGGCCCCAGGGTGACCCCAGGGGGTTGTTCATGGCACTTGGGAACAGAACAGGATCCTCTGGGGTATTCCAGGGTGCTGGAGCTGGTGTCTGGATGTGTCCCAGACAATGAGCTCCCAGTGAGCAGTTCCCTGCAGTTCCCAGGGAGGGGCAAACTGAGGCAAGGAGAGTTTATTGAAGTGTTGAGGCACAGTCTGGAAAGCTGCAGATCCAGCGGCAGCAGGTGCAGGGAGGCTTCTCAAAAGAACAAGGGGGCATTTGGGCAGGGGCTGAGGAAGGATGCACAGGGATCCCCAAACCTCTCTGTGATGGGGAGTGACCTCCCTGAGCTGGGAACAGCTGGAAGGGGCTGGAATTGTGCAGCCCCATCCTGGCCCCAGAACCCCAAACTGCCACCAGAGCACCCATCCCTCCTAGGTACCCCAAATTCTGTCACCAGAGCACCCATCCCTCCCCGGGCACCCCAGACTCTCCCATCACTGCACCTATTCTTCCCTAGGTCTCCCAAACTGTGTCACCAGCACACCCAGCCCTCCCTGGGCACCCCAGATTGCCACCAGAGCACCCATCCCTCCCCTGCACCCCAAACTCTCCCATCATTGCACCCATCTGTCCCAGGCACCCCAAACTCTGCCGCAGGCACCCCCATCCCTCCTCAGCACCCACACAGAGCCCAGAGTCTGAGCAGCGAAGAGGAGGGTGATGTTCTTGGCAGCCTCAGCAGCCCCAGTTGCCCTCCCGCAGTGCCCAGATGAAGGTGTGTGTGCCCTGGTCCCCAAAAAGGAGCCCCAGGAGCCTCCCCCGCAGCCTGGCCCTGCCGAGGGCTGAGGCAGCAGCGACCTGCGCTGCCCTCGGGGGACTTTAAATAGGTCAGCAGCAGGTGACGGGAGGAAATTACCCTTCATTTTCTTGTAAGGGAGCTGCAGAGAGGTCCTTCCCCGTGGCGAACAGCGGGGATTGCCGGGACAATGGCAGGATTTGAATCCCGCAGTTTTCATTAACTCCTCCCGTGCCATGAGGCTGCGCTGGCTCAGCCTGGCCCGGGAGCATCCCCAGCCGGGGCAGGGGGTGGCACTGCTGCCAGACGTGCTCAGGGACCTCCGGACAGCCCTGCCCTCAAACCCAGCACTGGCGAGTCGGGGGGAAGCCCAAAGTGTGTCTGTGTCCCCCCCGAGTTGCTGCAGAGCCCAGAGTGGGGATTTAGCCCAGGGATCCAAATCTCTCCGTTTGTGGAGGGGAACAAGGAACAGCTCAAAGCTTCCCGTGGCACTGAGGAAGGGGCACATTTTGTAAGGGGTTGGACTTGTTGGGTAATATCAGGTAAACCTGATGATCTCAAAGGTCTTTTCCAACCTTGTTAATTCTGTGATTCGGTGGTTCTGAGCACCAGGGGAGCGACTCCAGGGCAGGAGGGGTAGGGCTGAGTGGGGCACGAAGTTGTGTCTGATGGGGGAGGATGTGAGGACCGGGATGTGTCCCTGGGGAAAAGGAGCAGGCTGAGGGCTGGGAATGTGGGGTCAGGGGCGGGCGGCACAGGCAGGACAAGGAACCAGAGAAGCGGGAATAAACCAGGTCTGACTTGTCTTTATCCCCCGAGTTCTGGTATTAAATCTGCCTTCTCCTCTTCCCGGTGTCCTGCAGACCCTCAGGAGAAGTCAGGATGACACAGAAGAGGCATCTGCATTTTAATCTCCGTTGTTGAGTTTATTCTCCACTGTGCAGGGCGGCACAGCTGGCACTGGAACCAGGGGCAGGGGCTGCTGGTGCCTCCAGCTGGGGCAGCCCCAGTGCCAGCACAGGCCATTAAAGCAGCTTTGCTGGGATGATCCAGCACCGGGACACTCCCAGATCCCAATAATTAACGCAGGAAGCCAAGAGGAGAGAGGATGGACGAGGACAATTCAGCCGGTGTCGCAGCTCCTGCCACTGAAGAGGGAACCCATCCCCTCCTCTTGTTCCTCTTCCCACCTCTCCCCAGTCCCTGTCCCCCCGTGTCTCTCGTCCTTGTCACCCCTTGTGCGGAGGGTTCAGGGGCAGCGCCGGGGTGTGAGCTGAGCACCCCCGAGCAGAAGGTGAGGCAAGACCTCCCCCTTGTGCTGAGCTCCCACATCACCAGGGGTGGAATTCCAGCGGCAGCCCCGGGGGTGGAATCAGTAATGAAACGGTCTTGGAAAGTCCACGGGAGAAAATTCCTTTGGCTTCAACAGGTAGGACGAAGTTACTGAGGTCCTGGAGCTGCGTGGGGAGACACCGGGTCTGTCTGATGAGCTGTGCTGGGTTTTTCCTGTTCTATTTTTTTTCTTTCCCATAGGATGTCCTTCAGGATGGAAGGGACCCTGGGAAGTGATTTAGTCCAAACCACTGCTCAGAGCAGGCTCAGCTCTGAGGTCACACCAGGTCACTTACAGCTTTTTCGTGTAACGTTTTGGAAAGCCCTGAAGTCTTCTGGTCTTCTCGAAACATGGTGGGATTCCTGGAATTGGCCTCAGTGTGTGTCCCTCCCAGCTCAAGGCATTCCACGACTCCATGAGCTGGGTTTGTATCACTGTGACTCTTTTGAAGGCTCCTTCAGGAGGGTGAATTGCTGAACCCAGACACTGTTTCCCGTTGGTTTGGGGTTTAGAGACTAAAACATTATTTCTTGTCCAGCTGATGGTTTGATCCTGCTAATTAAACCCGGCCAACAGTGGCATCTCCTGGCTCCCAGCCCAGGGGGAGAGGGGACACCTTTGCTCCGTGTCCATCCCTCTGCACATGGAGGAACTGAGGCACAGAGGAGAGGAGGACACCCCGTCCCCTCTGTGACATGGGGCAGCCCAGGGACAAGGACTGGTTTTTCTCCTCCCCCCTACCATGGGACAGGGCCGGGGCATGAGCAGGTTTTGTGCCCAGAAGCCCCTGTGGCACAGGATGGAGGTGGCACAAACACTCACTAAAGATGGGAAGAGCCTCTGAGCAGCGGCTCCACCTCTGGCAGCGTGACTGAGACCCTGGGGTACCTCCCACAGCTCCTAAAAACCCTTGAGCAAAGAATAGGTGACACTTCTGAGCCAGGCTTGGCTCTGTTTGAGCTGCTCTCTGAGCTCCAGAATAACCTTTGCTATTAATTATTAATTAATTTGCTTTCCAGCCCAGTTTGGATGGGACTTGGAGCCACCTGGGATAGTGGGAGCTGTGGTGTGGGGTGGAAGGGGATGAGCTTTAAGGTCCCTTCCAACCCAAACACTTTGGGAATTCAATAATTACAGATTATCCTGATTGATGGTAAACGCAGTCCTCTCCATTTTTGTATCACTCCTGCCCTTGGGCCTTTGCTTTGCCTGTGGAATGTGGGAAGGAAAACAGCCGCAAAGTCAGGATGGGGAGCAAAGGTGGCTTTCCAAGGTCCTGGTGCAGCCACTGGCCCTTGGGAGGGCTGTCCCCCCCTGCAAGGACACTCGTGGTGTAGGTCCCCCTCCAGACCCTCAGGAACAGCCTTTGCAGTGAGGGAGACACTTCCTCATTTCCTGCTGTGGAACCCACACTGAGCTCCTCGGGGTTTCAGTGTTAAAAGTGCCAATCACTGAGGAGACGGAGGGAACAGGAGCCCAGGTCTGGCTCCACGTGTGGGCACAGCAGCTCCAGCTCCTCACGGCCATGGCTGTGATGGACAGACCTCCACGGGCTTCCCACAGCCCTGGGAGCTGGGACAGGGAATCAGAGCTTGGCTTGGGAGGTGACTTCAGAGATCATCAAATCACAGAAACTCACAATGGTTTGGGTTGGAGGGACATTAAAGCCCATCCAGTGCCATGGGCAGGGACACCTTCCACTGTCCCAGGCTGCTCCAACCTGGCCTTGGACACTTCCAGGGGTTGGAAAGAACACCCCAGAAACTACCAGAGTGAAAAAAGGAGGAAAAGAAGAGTCTGAATGGAAGGTGTGGAATTCTGAACAAACCCAGCACAGGGGGAGGGGAGCTGAGGGAACAGGGCCCTTTAAAATGAATTTGAAAACAATTGATACATTGAGGAGCCTCTGTCGCCTAAAAATAACTTTATCTGGCTCGTAGATCTGGGCAGCCTGGTCTGGTGGGTGGCATCCCTGTCCCTGGCAGGGGAATTGGAGCTTTTTGATCTCTCCAACACAAACTATTCCCTGATTCCCTGATTCTGAGATGTGCAGTGCCCTGGAGTTGGGTCTGGATTCCAATTCCAGCAGGTGGAAGGTGTGAGCACAAATCCAGGGCCAAGAGAAAGCTTGTGGCTCTTGATTTGGACACTCATCCACATTTCCATCAAAAGCCTGGCTGGCACCTTCCCTGGCACCCAGGAGCAGCCCGTGTGTCGGGTCACACGAGGTGTCCCTGCTAGGCCACCCAAAGCACAAAGTCTCCCCCCCCATTTCGGGTGATGGGGATTTTTGTGCCCACTGGGGTTTTTGGAGATGATTGTCCATTACCTGGTGGCAGAAGAGGGTTGTTGGGTAGAAGCTGTGAGACTTGGGAACATCCCTTCCAAACAAACCTCACCATAAAGTAGAGTTTCCCCTGGAAATATTCCAATTCACAAACTCACAGGATGATCTGGGCTGGAGGGACCTCAGGGGGCCTCTGCTCCAACCTCCAGCCCAAAGCAGGGTCAGACAGGAGGTCACACAGGGTTTCCTTACAGTCCCTCCAACAAGAGTCTCCACAACCTCTCTGGACAACCCCTTCTGAATTTTGACTGTACACATAAAACCAGAAGCAAATTATTCCTTTAGTTGTGGAACTCTTAAATGAATGACAATATATTTGATAACAATACAGCCCTAAAAATATTCTTTATAGTATATAAAATATATATGGCCATATAAAAATAGAGCCTTAAAAGGTGTTTATTATTTTATAGACTCACAGAATTATTAAGCTTTGAAAACACCTCCAAGATCATCAAGTCCGACCTTCCATCACAACTATAAATCTGGTCCTGTGCTTCCAGTACCTTCTCCTGTTCCAAGAGCCACAATTCTGCAGGTGAGCAGCACAACAGGGAAGGGGGGGATGGTGGAAGGGTTTGGGGACATGTTCAGAGGGTCACTCAGCCTCAGAGCTGGGGGTTGGTGACTCTGCCAGAACAGATGTGTCCTGGTGGAGCTACTGGTGTCCTCAGATGAGAAATTTTATGCATTTTTAATACTTTGCTTTCCCAGAACAATTCATTTAAAAATATGTTTAAAAGAATAAAAAAAAAATCCAGAACTCCATAAAAAATCTCCCCCAAATTCACAGTATTCCCAGGAAAGGAGAGGATTTGGTGCCACTGTTTGGATGTCACATGCAAGGACCACTGGTGTCAGGAGACAAGGATGGAGCTCATAGTGAGGAAGACTCATAAATGTTTCATTTTGAGAGAATATTTAAAACTAAGAAAAGCAAAGAATAAACAACTCTCAGCACTTCTGACTGTGGGTGGAAGGAACAAAGCTGACAAACCAAAGGCCTGAAATCCAGGGAGTGTAAAATCCATGGAAACATCAGTGGGAGCCTCCAACCACCTCTGGATGGGCTCAGAGAGGCCAAAATATTGAACATTTCTGTTCACCCAGAGGGTCAAATTCTTGGAGGAAGGGGATGGTGACCAGGAAATTCAACTGGAGGTGTCTGTCCTGCCTTGTTCCTCTGCCCTGGGTACCCATGGACGGGGTGGGAACACGGTGGGAATTATGGAGGGAAAAAGGGAGCGGAGACACAGCCCCGACCGTCCCTGTCCCGGGGCTGGGGATCCTCTGCAGAGCATCCCCAACATTTATTGTCACTCCTCACCTCCTCCTCAGTCCCTGCTCAGCCACGGAGACACTGGGAACTTGCCAAGAGACGCTGGGATGTGCTGATTTCCCTCGGAATTTGCATGAATTTGCATACATCTCCCTCGCAGTTTGCATTCATTCCCCGCGATGCCTTTAAGAACAAGTCAAACATTGTCTGCTCTGAATGACTCAAATTTTCTACTTCAGTTTTCTCTTTTGCTGATACAAAACCCCCCTGAACAATTCAGTTACTGGGTGATCTCCCCCTCCTTTTTACTGCTTTTTCCACCTCCCTCCCACCCTAAGCTCCCACATTGTTCTAGTATTTTTATTTTACATTATATAAACATTGTTATCAAAAATGATCCCCTCAGTTCTGCTCCAAGCAGGAGTATCCCAAACCATGGCCCTGACCATCCCATTTGCACAGCACTGACGTTCCCGGGCTCATTTTAAAATATTCCTTCACATTGCTGGATAAACGAGTCCCAGTACGTGGCTGAAATCGGCTCAGTGAGGAGCTGCAGGTCGGTAGAATTCCACACAATCAAACATGGAAGAAAAATGATCCCAGGAGCTCTTGGCCGTGCAGGTGAGAGGGATGTGAGAGGAATGTTGGTTCTGTGTGGGGCTCTGTGGGGCTGAGGAACTGCAGATATTTGGGAACTCGTGGTCATTGATGGAGGGACAGCCAAGACGTTGGTTTTAAGCTAAAATAAAGCTATTTTTTCCCCCAGGTGTTTTTCCTGGACCCTTGTTCTGTCTGTGGCTTCATCCCCAAGGATTTGTGGGATGTGACCAGCAGCCCGTCAGCATCTTTGTGTGACAGCACAGATACCTGAGCCACCCCCTGCCAGACCTCCGCGGTCCTTTTTGTCACCCGCTTTGGGTGGAGGGAGGGTTTGGACCAGCCCAGGGTACCCAAGCCCTGGATCGGCATCGGTGACTCCTCCTTCTGTTCGGAGCCCACGTCGCGTTCCCTGCTCTGCCGTGAGAGTGCACTGTTGGCTCACGTTCCGTTTGTCCTCCTGCTCCTTCCCAGCAGCTGCTCCGCTGCTCCCCGGGCTGTGCCGAGCCCTGGATTATCCCGCTCTGCTCCAGAGCTGCTGATTTGTGAATCCCCTGCCGTTTGTGGAGGTCCCTCTGCACCGAAGCTGCTTCCTCATATTTAGTTGTTGTCTAAAAATGTGGTGAGGCTGAAATATCACGCAGAGAGTACCTGGAGATACAGAACTACCACACTGAGATCTGGAACCACCCCAGGCAGCTGCTTGGCTCTGGGGTCCCCCAACTGTCCCCCAGATCAGTCCCATCCTGTCTGGCTGCACCCACTGCTCTCTGCCCTTCCACGTGGATGCCCCATCGCTGCAGCCTTTGGCTCCAGGTTTTTCACTGGATTGGCTCAGTGGTTTCCAGGCTGTGCCAGGGCAGGGTCAGGTTGGATCTCAGGACAAGGTTCTTCCCCCAGAGGGTGGTCGGACACCTCCCAGGCTTCTCAGGGTTTGGGCACAGCCCCAAGGCTGCCAGAGCTCCAGGAGGGTTTGGACAACACTCAGGGCCAGGGTGGGATTGTTGGGGTGTCTATGTAGGGGCAGGTGTGGGACTGATGATCCTTGTGGATCCCTCCCAGCTCAGGGTATTCCATAATTTCATGATTCCATGTCTTTCCTGAAACGACTCTTCTGTTCTACCCCCCTCCAGTCCCTCCCACCCCACTCCTTCCCTTTCACTTTGGCTGGAGGCCCCTCCTGGCTTGAGCCTGACTCTTCCCATCCCAGGATCACTGGGACATGATCTGGGGCTCTGGGATCTCTGTTGGGATCACTTCCCGTGATTTGGGATTGTTTCTCCTGGCAGGAGATGGTTTGATCAGCCCCTCCTGGGCACTCCCAGCTACAGGCAGGTTTGGGGACACGTCTGGCTGAGGTTTGGGGAGCTGGAATTCATTCCCATGTGGATCTGTTTGCCCTGTGGGGGCATTATCTCAGTTATTTGCCACATCAGGGCAGGGTGTCCTTGTTCACGTCCAGCAGGGAAAAGGCAGGAGCCTTTCCAAAGGGACTTGTCCATGAGAACCAGGAATTGAGAAAATCAGTGACCAGAAAGGGACTACTCACAGTCAATGGGACAGAAATGGGGATATTCCCATATTTCCCCCCTGTATAAGGTTGTTGCCATGTTTGGAGACAGTCCTTCTCTGGTTTTTGGAGACAGTCCTTCCCTGAGTTTTTGGAGACAGTCCTTCCCTCGTTTTTAAGTCCCTGGTGAAATACACCATTATTTGTACCCATTAAATGTAAAGCACAAATCCAGCCAAGTACCTGAATTGTATCCTCAAATTCCAAAGGAAAACCTGAAGGTGGCTCAAACCTGGCACACAAATGGGTGCCAAGAGAAGGAGGGGAGGCCCCTGAGACAGGAGCTCCTTCTGCTGCAGAGAGCTTGGCACAGGGAGTTCTGTGAAAGGTGGCACCGGGAGAAGCCAAATTATTCCATTGGCACAGAGAAGGTGGATTGGGGAGGATCCTGAGGGGTGTAAAGCTGGAAGAGGAGCTCTTTAGCCCATGGGGGAGTGAACAAGTCTGGGACTGAGGAGTGAGGGGGATATTCTACAAATTAACATTAATTCCTCTCCCCCTCCCTGCCAGGGTGAGACCCAAACCAGGGGAACAGGGAATTTTACTGGCAGCACTGGGACAGCCCAGCAACACCCGCCTGTGTGAGGAGAAATGCCTTTGACTTTAATTAAACCAACTGCATGGGAAGAAAAGCTGAGAAATGTCTGTAGCAGGTAAATGCAGCTCTGGTGAACTGCTCAAGTTTTAGCTACGAACAATATTGAGCAGATGTTTAGAGTTAGTTTTTCAAGCTATGGCTTTTAATTAGCAATTTGTTCTGCTGGTCTTAAAACTGTGGGAGGGCAAACTGTAAATGTGATCTGTACCCAAGGAAAAAAAAAAGGATTATTTATAGCCCTACTCACTCCTCAAAATCCATTCCTCCTCCTTTGGAGTCAGACTTTCTTTGGATTTGTCCTTTTTTCCCCGTTTCACCCGTGGAATTGCTCAGGTTTTGATGCCTTTCTTTGTGCATCTCCGAGTGCACCACGAAGGGTTAAGCGAGGCTGAGTGTGCAGGGGACGTGTCTGACTGTCATTACTGGTTGTGGCACATAAGACACAGAGCCCAGCATGTCCTCTTTAGAGGAAAATTGTGTTCCTCTGCCTGCTTTAAGTGTGTCAGCAAAGCGCTGGTGAGGGATGCAATTTACGGAGTCTTTCAAAAGCCTTTGTCAAAGTTCCTCCCTGGAGTCACAGAGAACCAGAAGCCCCTCATGACGAACCCACCCAGGGACCCCTGACGTGGTGCTGGGGCCACATGGGAACCTTCCAGAGGAGGGACTGTCCCCACATTAAAGGTTTTCTTCTGGGGGCGTTTGGTCTGGAGAAAAGGAGGTTCAGGGGGGACCTGGAATTCTGTCCAAATCCAGGAGATTCTCTCCAAATCCCTGACAGGAGCCAGGGGAGGGTGGGGCTCTGATCTCAGGGAATAAGGGACAGGATGAGAGGAAATGGCCTCACGTTGTGCCAGGGGAGGTTTAGTTTGGGTATTTGGGGAAAATTCTTCATGGGAAGGGTGGTGAGGCCTCGGTACAGGGCAGTGGTGGAGTCCCCACCCCTGGAGGGGCTCAGAACACCAGCAGACCCAGCACTTCGTGCTATGGTTTGGTGCCCATGGGAGTATTCAGTCAGAAGTTGGATTTGATGACCTTGGAGGTCTTTTTCAACCTTGATGATTCCGTGTTTCTATGAAATGCCACCACCCCTGGTGTCCATCCTGCCCTGGTCACCTGCGTGAGCTGCCCTCAGGGGGCACAGGCTGAACTGGAAGGACATGACTGACAACAAGGAGTGTTGTGTGTACAAACCTCCGGGGCTCAGGTGACTTGTCACAGCAACCTGTCCCCCAGCAGCTCTGGCACCAAACCCCACAGTGTCTGTGTGACATCTCCTCCTGTTATCCCAACAAATCCACCACATCCACCAGGGGCCCAAAACGAGGCAGCAGGAGACAGAAATCAATCTCACTTCAGACTTACTGAGGGGGAAACAAGAGAAAATCTGAAGCAGATCTCACTGCACCAAACGTTGGCTCCTGGGTCAAAACTAATGCCCCAAACCCTCTTTTCCTTGACAATCAAGAGCATCCAGGGAGGGACTGTGAGGAACAGCTGCTGACACCCTTTCTGTGCTGCACTGAGGAAGGGAGTGAGCTCTGAGTCCTTACAGTGACTCTGGGATTCTCTAGATTGGTGTGGAAAAAGGGTTTTTGGAGAGCAGTTCATTGCCCAGCTGGGCACACAGATCCTGGTGTTTGTGATGTCAATGTGAGGGTGCAGGTGGGCAGTGTGAGCACTCCTGGGAAGTTAAATTAAATTAAATTAAATCAAATCAAATCTGTTCCTTTTCTTCCTTACGGCCTCTCTTGGAGCTTCAGCTCATTCCCAGGAGTCAGTGTTGGGCTCTTTCCTCAGTCCAGAGCCTTTCTCCTGCATTCCTGCCACAGCTCCTCAGGGCTTTGCGGGGCTGAATGGAGACATTTCCTCCACAAAGGGCCCTGTCCCTCTTCTCTGAACCACAGGGGGCCTGTTCCAGCTTGCCTGGAGTCTCCAGGAAGATGGATTTCTGCAGCTGTTTGGGGAGCAAAGGAAAGGTGAGCGGCCTCATCTCCCAGGGGTGAGGGAAAGGCCAGGCTGTCTGGGCTGCAGAGTCCCCAGGGGAGAAAGAACCCCTCCTGCTTCCAAACTGCTCATTCTGTGCCTGCACACGGCCAGGATCTGATGGGAGAGATGAGAGGGAAGGAGCTGGGGAGCAGGGAGAGACAGAGGGCTTGGGAAGGGGGGAAGCACTGCCAAAAATCCGTGTCTGCAGGCGGCAGGAAGGAGCAGTTGAGACCTGAGCACGACACATCGTTTTCTGTGATGAGCTGGCAGAGGATCAGTGGGGAAAGACTGTAAGTCACAGACCTGGGGGGGTTTAATTGCACTTCCCAAGGCTCCTGCAGGGCTCAGTCCTGCTCAGCCCACGTCAGGAGGGGTTTGTGTGTGCCCTCACCACGGGCTGCACAGGGTCCCCCACTGGAGAAAACCTGCCCTGGGATTCCATGAGGATTTGGGATTCCATGATGACTCACTGAGGCCATGGGGATGCACAGGACTGCTCCATCTGTGCCCCTGAGCACAAGAAATTGGACATTTGGACTCTGCTTCCTGCAAGATCCTGCATGTTCTGCCTTTGTTGTACTCCTGTGGAGAGGGCAGGGGAGGTGCTGATGGTAGGAAAAGTCAACAGCAGCAGTAACATGGTTAAAGTAGGAGGCAAATGCAGGTTTGATCCCTGCTCTCCTCTGCCTTCCTTCAGCCCCTCACATGGCTCAGGGCCAGAGGGAACCCAGGAGTCAATAGAGTTCAGCTTTGTACAAGCACAGACTGCTGCAAATGTCATGCCCAGAGGCTCCAACTGCACCTTGTCTTCTCCAGAGAGCGAATTTCTGAGCTCCACAGATGGCAACAGGCACAGACCAGCCTACAACTAACAGCCAAGGCCTCCCCAGGGCAGGGCATCACTGAGAGAGACATTCCAGGCTGAACCCAGTGCCACGAGACAGTCCGGGAGGACCAGACATGGAAATTACCTTCATCAGGGCAGCACTGGTGTGAAGGTACTCCCAGACTCATGGAATCACAGGGTGCTTTGGCTTGGAAGGCACCATAAAACTCATTTGTTCCACTCCCTGCCATTCCTTGTCCCCAGTCCCTCTTCAGCTCTCCTGGAGCCCCTTTAGTCTCTGGAAGGGGCTCCAAGGTCTCCCTGGATCCTTCTCTTCTCCAGGTGATCATCCCCAGCTCTCCCAGCCTTTCCTCACAGGAAGAGTGTTCCAAGTCTCACCTCACCTTCCCTTGTCTCCTGCTCTGGGTTTACTCCTTACTTGTGGCACATGCCCAGAAGCCAGAACAAGGTGCACAGTGTTCTGTGAAGGAGAAGGAGTTGCTGACCAAAGTCCCAGGCACATCCCTCACAGGGGATGGTGGGAATTATCAGAGCCAGGCCCAGTTATCCCAGTTACGCCACTGAACCCTCCCACAGTTGTGCAGAGCACGGAGGAGGCTGGAGGAGACACTCAGACAGTGCCAGTAATGTCTGTCTGGCTGCACCCTGTGAGGAAATGTCACCTTGAATGTCCCCTCTCCTGGCACAGGGTGCCCAGAGCAGCTGTGGCTGCCCCATCCCTGGAGGTGTCCAAGGCCAGGTTGGAGCCACCTGGGACAGTGGGAGGTGTCCCTGCCCATGGCAGGGGGTGGAACAAGATGAGCTTTAAAGCGCCTTCCAACCCAAACCAGTCTGGGATTCTGTGATTTTATGATTCTCCATTTCAGCACAAACAGCACATTTCTCCAGGCTGGGGCTCTCTTTGGCACTCAGGGATGGATGAGCACAGTCGGTCACCAGCTGCTCCCCCAGTTCAATCGGGAGCCAACTCTGACATTTGTGTCCGTGCTGAGCCTCACCCCTGGTTTGGGGAAGCACCAGCTGTGCCTTCACGTGGAGATCGCAGCTTCCCCCCGGACCGAGGGATGTGGGAACTGCGATTTCAGGACTGGTCAGAGCACTCTGACAAAGGTCACCTCCCCCTTTCCCACTGACTCAGATGCTCCTCGTTGTGAAACACTTGCCTCTTTCCCAACACCGCACTCCCAGCCAGGAGGATCGTGCAAGAGCCAGGGGAAGGCAACGGGGGAAAAAAGGTTTGTCTGAACAAGTTCCCATCACAAATCCTGTTCCCTCGGTTCAGCACCAGGGAGAAATACAAGATGCAATTTCCTGCAGGGGTGAGGCGATGGTGAGAGATGCTGCTGCTCCCTGGCACGGGGAGATCTGCAGCAGGGAGGACAAATCTCTTGAGGGTGGGAGGAGAATGGTCACCAGATCCAAATAAAGCAGCTACCAAAATAACAGAGACTCAGGAGCTGCAAGTGGGAGCAGGTAAATATCTCACCCTGCCATCACTGCTGCCAGAGAGCCAGGGAACAGAGGACAGGAATAATTCCTGTTTGCAGCAACAAAGGGCTCAGTGCTGAGGAAGGAGCTGCATCCATCCACCCGTGGCCTCCCCCTGTGCCCCACCTGGGCCAGCTGATGCCTCAGTCCAGGCTGTTTCTTTCCCAGCCAGCCCAGAGAAGCTGTTTGGAAACATTTTGACGTGTTCTCAATTACCTTTCGTGTGAGTCGATGAGGACCTCGGGTCAGCTGCAACCTGTGGGAGTTTTAAGAGAATTTTAATGGCAGCACAAGGCTGGAGCCTCCACCACCTCCACCCATCCGACCTTTCTGGTTCAATGTCAGGCTGCATTGTCTTTCCACAGGAACAGCTTGACTTTGGGGTACCCTTCCTCCTGCCCAGGCCCTTTTTAACCTTTATTTCACCCTCAATACTCCTGCAGGCCCTGCTGTGCTCTGCCATGGAGTCCCTCAGCCTGTCCTGTCCTGCACGAACACTAATATTCATCACGGAGCTTAGAAGTGCCTTATGGCTTAATAAAGTCTGTCTCAGCTGAGGGAAAAGATTTAGACAGGAATCAGCTCACTCAGCACAGGCAACTGTTCTCCTAACGCACTCATCAAGCCATTTCCCAAAGGAAAACCAGCTCCAAAGGCGCGTTGGTGAGCAGCAGGCAAAGGCAAAGTAGATCAATTTGCTGGATAAATTACACACTGCAGACAGTGGGATGACATAATTCTGGGGTTTCTTCTTGTGACAGGTGAATTTTAGACCCAGGGCACCTTAGAACACACAAAAGCATTTGTTAAGGAAATGAAGTTTTATCCTGGTTTACCGAAGGCACAGAAATGGGGACGGATTCGGCGTCAGATGTCTCAGAGCTGCAAGGAATTAAGGCATTTCTAGGCACATTCTCTGCCAGGTACTCAGTGTCAGGTACCTCATGAATAATTCCACGTGCAGAGGGAGCCTGGAGCTGCCCAACACATCCCAACACGTGTGAGTCCCCCGGGAAGGAGGAGGGGGTGGGGGAAGCGATGGCCTCACAGGGAATGTGAGGAATCTGGGAGAGCTGGGAAGCAGAGATTTTACCAGCCCTGGATTTTACCAGCCCTGGATTTCAGCCCCTGTCCATTGGTGGATTGTAAACTGAGAATCAATATTAACACCTTCTGTGGGTGGAGAGGCTGCTGAACCATCAGAGCTCCCTGTGCTCCTTGTCATGGGACAGGGAGAAGGTTCTGGCTCTGCTTGGCTGCTGCAGGGGCTGGGACTGCTCATGATGTTTCACTGTCCACTGCTGAAGCTCAGAAAAACACTGTATTCAGCACTGACGGTTTCTTTGGTTTTACTTTCACAAGGAGTAAAAGGAGTAATTTGTTGCCCAGAGGATGCTCCATTCCTGGGAGGGTTCCAGGTCAGGTTGGATGGGGCTCGGAGCAACTTGGGCTAGTGGAAGTTGTCCCTGCCCATCGCAGGGGGTGACACTGGATGGGCTTTAAGGTCCCTTTCAACCCAAACCATCCCATATTTCCATTAATACCTGATTTCCAGCTTTACTTTGTCTCACACAATCAAACTGTAAGTTAAAGTCACGGCCAGAGGCACCACGAAAGTTCTGCATAAGAACCTGGAAATCAGGCACTTAACAAATGTCCCTTGTGGATTCCTGCTCCTGCTCTGCCAGTCAAATCTTCCATCCTTTCCTCTTGAATATTGGGGCACTTTGGGCACCTCAGGGTGGGAAAGATCCTGAGCCATTGGAGAGTGTCCAAAGGAGGGAATGAAGGTGGGGAAGGGCCTGGAGGGGAAGGTGTGAGGAGCAGCTGAGGGCACTTGGTGTGTTGAGGTGGAGCAGAGGAGCCTGAGGGGAGTTGTCCCCTCATGGCAGTGACCCCTTCCTGGGGAGGGGCAGAGGAGGGGCAGGCCCTGATCTCTGCTCTGGGGGGAGCAGGGACAGGAGGCAGGGAATGGTCAGAGGAGGTTTAGGTTGGATCTCAGGGAAAGGTTCTTCCCCCAGGGGGTGGTTGGGCACTGGAAGAGGCTCCCCAGGGAAGGAGAGGTCACAGCAGCACCAGGGCTGCTAAAGTTCCAGGAGTGTTTGGTTTGTATCCTCAGGCCCATGGTGTGACTCTTGGGGGTGGTCCTGTGCAGGGGTGATGGGTGGGACTGGATGATCCTTGTGGGTCCTTCCAACTCAGCATATTCCGGAATTCTGGGATTTCCCTGAGACACTTCCACGCAGAGAAGGACCTGCAGGGGGAGATTTTCAGCCCCAGACAAGTGACTGGGTTTTTACTGCTGGCTCTGCAGCCCTGGCTGTCACTGCTCCTGCTCCGTCCCTGCTGCCAAGGCTGCTGGCACAGGCACCAGCCCCTGCTCAGTGTGGCACTTCAGCCACAGAGTCCCCAACAAAGGCAGGGTCACACATGGTCACTGTAATTAAGGTCTTTATTTTCCAACACGTTTCCCTGTCAGCTCTGCTCCTGAACTTTTGAACTTCCCTGTGGCTGGGCTGGGACTCCTGGGGGTGCCACACTTTCATCCCACTGTTGTTCCCACTTATCCCCATCACCTTGGAGCTACTGGATCCCCAGAACCCACAGCTGGCAGCTCCGGGGGTGAGGTGGAAGCTCTGATCTCGATGTCACACATGGATTCCTGGAGCTGATTGTGTCACTGTGCCTGGGACTTCACATTCCTGGGGTGACACCCATCCAATCCAGCACTGCATCCATGGGATTAAATCCCTCACACAGGTCCTGGAGCTACACCTGGGTACACCTGATGTTTCTAACCAGGATTTTCCCCTGCCAGGTTGTGGATTCTCCATCCTTGGAGACACTCAAAAGTCACCCGGAAAACGGTGCTGTGCAACCACAGGTGGCCCTGCCTGAGCAAGGGACATTGGACCACTGACCTCGAGAGATCCCTCCCAGCCACAGCCAGTCCGTGAGTCTGGGATTTTCTGATGGTTCACTGGGGATTTGCCAGCCCAGCCCGGGGTTGGAGGCTCATCTCAGCAACCCTGAGTGGCCCAGTGAAACATGTAATTAGAGGGCAGAACTCATCCCCATGGGGTGCTTTTGTTGCTGAAAGTTGTCTTGGGTTCAAAAGGCAATTAGAGGGATTAATAAAGGAGTAAATACCACTTCTGTTTTTAAAAATCCATAAGCTACAGTTGCTGAGAGAACACACTGAGGAGGTTTAAAGAACAGATTTATTCTGTTCCTGCATCCACCCTGTGGCCTGCACCTCAGGTCCTGGTGGGCGCTGTGCCCAGCTGGAATGTTCCTGCAGGATGAGCTGCAGCTCAAACTGAGGGGGACCTACACACGTCATTGCTCTTACAAGTAGATTTCCCAGGAAAGACTAAATAAAGGCATTGCCTTCCAAGTCAAGAGTTCAGCTCCACCCTTTCCTGGGGGTTTTCTGGGCACTTCTGTTGTGTGACTTGGTCCTGTGCCCTGAGCTCTGCTCAGGCAGGATGTTCCCAGTTCATCCATCTGCATTCTCTCCCTTCAGGGGTTTATACTCAATGGAGGATCCCCCTGAGCCTTCTCCCAGCTCGACAGTCCCACGTCTCTCAGCCTTTCTTCACAAGAGGTGCTCCAGTCCCTTCATCATCCTCATGGCCCTTTACTGGTCTCTCTCCACTGCGTCCTTGTCTCTTTTGGGTTTGCCCATGAGCAGAGGGGCTGAGCTGTTGAGAAGGGATATTGGTCACCACAGGATGTGACAGTGACCTCTGTCATTCCTCCCTCCCACCATAGTTCTGAGCCACAGGTTCTGCACAGAAGCCCAGAACATGCCAAGTTGGAAAGGACCCACAAGGATCATTGAATCCAATCCCCGTCCCTGCACAGCCCCATCCCCAACAATCCCCCCCGTCCCCAGAGGATCATCCCAACCCTCCTGCAGCTCTGGCAGCCTTGGGGCTGTGCCCACTGCCCTGGGGAGCCTGGGCACTGCCCAACCACCCCCTGGGGGAAGAAGAACAACCTTATCCTGAGATCCAACCTGCCCCTGCCCTGACCCAACTCCAGCCATTCCCTGCCTCCTGTCCCTGCTCCCCCCAGAGCAGAGATCAGGGCCTGCCCCTCCTCTGCCCCTGCCCAGGAAGGGGTCACTGCCATGAGGGGACAACTCCCCTCAGGCTCCTCTGCTCCACCTCAACACACCAAGTGCCCTCAGCTGCTCCTCACACCTTCCCCTCCAGGCCCTTCCCCACCTTCATTCCCTCCTTTGGACACTCTCCAATGGCTCAGGATCTTTCCCACCCTGAGGTGCCCAAAGTGCCCCAATATTCCAGGTGACTCCTGCACACCAGGAATCCCATCCTGCTTCCCCTCAGGAGGGCAGAGCTGAGGAGGAGGTGACTCCTGCTCACACCTTGGCTGCCACTCCTGCCCTGGACTGAATCCTTCATTGCTCAGAGCCCGTCTGACCCTGAGCCTCAGCAAAGCCACGTTTGGCTCCGTCTCCTCCGTCTCCTCCGTGGGATTGTGACAATCCCGGGTTCCTGTGACAAGTCCTGCTCCCCCTTCCAGCAGGACACGCCTGGGTCAGGGCTGGCTCTCACTGCTCAGCTTTTCAAAGGCTCCACATCAAAGCCAGCCCGTGGGTCCCTCTGCTTCTTTCATACAGCCCACAATGGCCTTGTTAAATCACAGGAACCTTTGTGGCTTTTCTCCTTTCTTGTCTTTCTTTCTCTATTTTTTTTTAATGATCTTTTCATTTGGGGAGGAATTGATAAGGGAAAGTGGTTGTTGGGGGAAGGAAATGCCTTCCATAACATTTCTTTAAGTGTCCTGCTTATCAAAGCAATGGAAAAGAATCACCAAGGAAAATGCAAGCACATGGATGAAATGCTTTCCTTTTATATATATTTATTTTATTTTATTTTATTTTATTTTATTTTATTTTATTTTATTTTATTTTATTTTATTTTATTTTTTAATGTAGCTTTGGAGATGAGCCTTTGATTTTCTCATTCTTCTCTTATTTTCATTTTTTTTGAATCTACAAATCTGCAGCCGAGGAACTGGCCAGAATCACCCCCTTGACTCATGGAATATCCCTTTCATTTTTCTTGCCTCCAGCTCTCACCTCACAGGCTCAAAGAAAACTGTTAAACCCCAAATTCTCCTATTTGTGCCAGGTCCCTCGAGCCCGCAGAAACCTCTAAGAAGGCCAGATCATCTGTGGGTTCCCAGCTGTGGTGTGAAAGGTGGGAGTAAACTGGGGGTTGTTGGGTTCTGTTACATCATCTGGGTGTCTGTCAACAAATCCTGTCAACTCCCACCCACCCACAACAACCTGCCCACCTTCTCCAGGGCACCACCTGCTTCCAGGCAGCTCTCTTTGGAATTTGCCATCCTTTTTTTTTTACCCTCCTCCAAAATTTTCTCCCTCCTGATGTGAAACTGGGAGTTTTTCCCAGGTTTCTCCTACCCCTGCACCTTCCACCACCTCGAGTTTCCAGTGTAAACTCAGATGGGCTGGGATTCCATCCCTATCTTTCCTTGCACCACCACTATCCAACTGCTTAAAACACCTCCTCCCAAGATGTTGAGTCCCCCAAAATATTTACTGATCTCCTCCAAACCATCATTTTGCTTCTGGCTCCCCTAAAAGTCAGTCCTGCACCCAAGGGATGGATCTTGGGTGGGAGATGCAGTAGGAATGCTGAGGGACTGGACAGGTAACCTCACCCAGGGATTTGTGGATGGTTTGGGGGCACTCAGGTACAAGGGAGATGCCAAAAATACCTGCAAAGCCCAGTGAGGGTCCTGGGTGTGTTCGGCCTGGCTGGAGAACGTCTGCAGCAAAGGTTTGGTTATAAATCCCTGGCCATGGAGATTTTCAAAACTTGATGGGACAAGGCCATGAGAAATCATGAAATTATGGAAAAGCTTTGTTTGGAAAGGACCTTCAAGACCATCTGGTTCCAACCCACCTGCCATGGCACACACGATGTTCCAAGCCCTGTCCAACCTGGCCCTGGACACTTCCAGGGATGGGGCAGCCACAGCTTCCCCAGGGAATCTGATTTCACTTTGGACAGCCCTGGCAGGTCAGAGGTCCCCAGGGAGCTCGTCCAACTTTCTATGGGGCAGACTGTCCTCAGTCCCTGCAGATGCTCCTGACTTGGAGCTGTTCCACCCACATCCCTCACCCAGAGTGTGTCTGACGGGGTGTGACACAATCCTGCTCCACAGGCTGCGACTTCATGACATGTGTGTGTCCCTGGGCTGGCAGGAGTGGAAGGGCTGTGCCAGTCTGGGTCATTTCTCACACGACTTCAGCCAAATCAAAGCACCAGGTGATCCCTCTCTGGGAGCCTCATCCCCAAATTTCCTGCAAGTTGTGTTGTTGGCATTCCTCTCCTGAGGGCCCCCAGCTGCCCCTGCCACGGTTCCTGTGCCAACAGGGACTGCCACATCACACAGGGACCATCCCCAGTCCTGCCTCACCCCACATCGCTGCCAGGGGCTCTGCCTGACCCTGTTTTCCTTCCTCACAGGAGGCCAAGCTGGGAAGAACATCCGTGTCCTCCTTGGGTTCCAACAGTCAGGCCTTTGTAGGAGTGAAGTCCCAGAGAAGGGGGAGATGGAACAAAGAAAAAAGGTAGGAATGGGGTGAACAGAATGTGCCATCTTTCTGTGCCACCTCGGGTCAGTTTTTGGGTCTGAATGTGTGAAAACAATTCTGGGAGTTCTGGGTGTATTATGAGGGGTGGTGGGGTCAGGGGACCCTCGGCAGGGCCAGTGTGAAGGGTCTGGGGTTACAATCCAATGTCTCCCAAGCCTGAGGCATTGCTGGATGTGCTGCTGGGAGCAGAACAGTGTCCAGGAACTTGTAGGGGGGTGATGAGGGTGTTGTGGCCTCTAGTTCTCACCCTGCCATCCCAAGGTGCCTCCAGCATTCCAGAGTTCTCCTCTGCAGGAGCACAACCCCCGGCTCTCCAGGGCAGCCCAGACACTGGGCAGGGGCCAGGATGGCTCTGTTTGCTCAAACACATCCCCAGGCAATTGCTCAAAACTTGTCTCGGACAGGGATCAACCCTGTGACAGCACATCCCAATCTCCCATCTCATCACAGGCCAAACCGGTCCAGGCAGGGACACCTCAGTGGGAACAACCTGCTTCCCTTCCCTGCTCAACTCCGTCCATAAAAACTCACAACTTCTGATAATCTGTTGATACCAGAGAACAAAGGATTTCAAAAGCAAGGAACCGCTGGAGAAGGGTTCAGCAGGAGTTTCCCAGCCCTTCCCTTCCCTTCCCCAGGGGAGAAGCCAAGGGCTGCTCCCTCCTGCCTGCGGCTGTTGGGGCTGAGGCTGTTCCGAGGTGCTGTCACCCCGTGGGTGCCGTGTCTGGGCCACTGTCACCAAAGGGTTTCCTCAGGCTGAGTGCCAGGGTCCATCTCCAGGGTGCCATGGACAGCACAGAGCAAGGACAGGCAAGGTCCCTGAAGGGCCTAAAAACACTGGAGAGGGGCTTTGGAGTGACAGGACACAGGGAATGGCTTCCCACTGCCAGAGGGAGGGTTAGATGGGATATTGGGGAGCAATTCCTGGCTGGGAGGGTGGGCAAGGCCCTGGCACAAGGTGCCCAGAGAAGCTGTGGCTGCCCCATCCCTGGAAGTGTCCAAGGCCAGGTTGGAGCCACCTGGGATAGTGGAAGGTGTCCCTGCCCATGGCAGGGGGTGGGATAAGATAGAATTTAAGGTCCCTTCCAACCCAAACCATATCCTGATTCTGTTTCTTTGATCCAGCACCTCAGGGACAGTGGGTTGTGTGGGTTGGGATTCCCAGGAGCCACATGGTGAGTGTAGGGGGGGGTGGCACAACCTGCCTGTAATTAGCACAAACTTGGCTGAAATCTCATGGTCTGGATTTATAACAGCCCCCTGGAAATGGAGCTCCTGGGGGCTGGGAGTTGGCTCTGGGACTCACTGAACTGGAGCTGGAGACAGCACCAGTGTCTTACAGAAAACCCCAGTGGGAAGAACATGTGAAGAACCTGCTTGGAATTCCCAAATCCAGAGCTGCCCTTCCTCAGGACAGCGCCCCACGGAGGGGGATGGGCAGCAGAGCTCCCCGGGAAGTGCTTTGCTGGCAGCCTGGGGAATTCACAGCCCCACAGTGCAGGATGGTGCAGGAACACAACCCTGGGATGGATGAAATACGAGGAAAATCCTGTCTGGCTTGAAACCTTCGAGAAGAGAAAGCCGAGGAAATGGCAGCAGGACAGGGGGGTGGAGGGGCTGCCTGCGAGGGAAGCTCATGTATAATTCCCTTCTCCAGAGCTGGAACACAGCCCTCAGCCTCGTCTCCCCTGCTGGTTAAGCAGCCACAGCCACAGAGAGGAGGAGGCTCTCCTGCCCTCGGACACCTTCCTGGGGAGAGCCCCATCAAAAGCACGGGATTTTTGTGGGGCTCAAATAGCATCTCCAATGAAAAAGGTTTCCTTGATTATTTCCCAGCTCACTGCAAACCTTTGCAGCAGCCCAAACATCACAGGAGGAGGCAGAGGATGTGAGGACAGCCCAGGGCAGCCCCATGTCCTCAATGCTGAGCTGAAATTGTTCCTCTCCCAGCACTGGTCCTCATGCCATGGTTGTTGCTGAGCAGTACCAGGGCACGTGGGATTCCTCAGCCATCCCCTGCCCTCCACCCAGGGCCCCCCACCTGATCCAGCTGCTCCTGCTGCCCCAGCACTCTGGGTAACTCCTGCAGTGTGGACATCTCAGTCCTCTTTGCTGCTCTTCTTGTGGCCACCTTGCCTCAGTTTCCCAAATTCCTGTGTGCTGAGGAGTAAGTGGGATAGTCTTCTGGGGAGTCTTCTGCTCCAGAAGACAAACACAAGTATTTTCTTGGCACACAGGGCTCAAAGTCTCCAGACCAGGCACAATCAAACATTGCCACCAGTGCTGTGCTCCAAACTGGGGGACAGAAACTGCCCCCTGCCTTTCACAGGACCATGGAATTGTTAAAGCTGGAAAAGCCCCCTGAGATCCCTGAGCCCAACCATTCCCAGCACTGCCAAGGCCACCACTGCCCCACGTCCCCAAGTGCCACATCCACACGTTTTTTGAACCCCTCCAGGGATGGTGACTCCAGCACTTCCTGCACAGCCTGTTCCAGTGCCAGGCCACCCTTTCCATGAAGAAATATTCCATAATACCCAACCTAAACCTTCCTGACACCTGCAATGGGTTCTGTGCCATTTACAGCCTTGCCAAGGAGCCTACTCAGGTATCAGATGAAGAGGAGACAGGAAATCAGATGCGATCTTCCACAGAATCCTTTGGGTGGGAAAAACCCTCTAAGGCCATCGAGTCCAACCGTTATCCCAGCACTGCCAGGTCCACCACTGAGCAAAGAAGACATTCCCAACAGCCCAAATACCTTCCAGAGTATTGCTGCCTCCCAGCAGGACTGTGAGGAGCCCTGGCACTCCCTCACTCTGGGAATGCTTTTGGAAGCAGACTTTGGAAATCTCCAGAAGGGACACAGCATCAGGCAAACCCAAATGATCCATCAGACACGTGAGATGGTGAGATGGAGCAGAAGGACCCAGGTGTCACCATTAACAGCTGTTGGGAAAGGTTGGGGAATGGCTGGAGACAATTTATTCAGTATTCCCATCTACCATGTCACCTGAAAATTTAGAATCATGATTTGGAATATCCTGAGCTGGACGGGACCTACAAGGATCATTGAGTCCAACTCCTGGCGCTGCACAGGACACCCCTAATTTGTGTGACTGGGCATCTTGCCTTCCATTAAATGTCATTTTTAACCCTTATGGTGCCCTGTGATCCTTCTCTGCTGGGTGGAAGGAGCTGGGGCTGTGTGGGGAAGTGCCAATCCCATAAACTGGCAGGAATCAGGGAACTGGGACAAGTGTGGGCAATGGATCAGCCAGCGATGACACACACATGGGAACAGAGCGACAGAACTGGCAAGGAAAAGTTCCAAGGAAAAAATCCCTGGGAAGGACAGAGAATCTGAGACTTAATGCCTGGCCCAGAAAATGAGAGAGAGGGAAAAAAAAAGAATTGGACAAGAAAGAAGGAAGACTCAAAGCAAGGAGAGCCAGCCACCTGCCGGGCTCACAAACGCAGGGAAATGGTGTTGGCTGGGGTCAGTATTTCACACACACCCCTCATCCCATCTGCCGCCTCCTCCAGCAGGAGCCCGGGCACAGCTCCGGGAATGCAGCGCTGGTGATCAGAGAGGAGCCCGGGCTGTGCCAGGGGGGGCTCTGCAGCTCCTCCCCTGTGCAGGGAGACAGGCAAGGGGACACTGGGAGCCCCTGGCACTGGGATGGGTCGCTGGGCACGTCTGGGAGGAATTTCCTGGGCTTTTCGCACTCCAGGCGCTTCCCCAGGGCCTCCCGAGAAGGTGTCAAGGTGAATATCAAGCAGACCTGAGGAGCCCCAGGAATTGGGCTAAGGATGGAGTCGCCATGGCAACAGAGGGGCTTGTGGTCGGATATCGAATGATGTGTCACTTCAGAAACCCCCCGCGCTGAGGCAGCGCCTCGAGGGGCCGAGAAAGTAAAGCCAGGAGGGGCTGGGGCTGGACTGGGGCTGGGACTGGGACTGGTACTGGGACTGGGACTGGGGCTGAGCTGGGGCTGGGACTGGGACTGGGACTGGGACTGGGAATGGGGATGGGACTGGGGTTGAGCTGGGGCTGAGCTGGGGCTGGGACTGGGACAGAGTTGGGGCTGAGCTTGGACTGGGCTGGGACTGGGTTGGGATCGGGCTGGGACTGGGATTGGACTGGGGCTGGGACTGGGCTGGGCTGGGCAGGGGTTTGGGCTCTGCTCCCAGAGAACAAGGGACAGGATGAAAAGAAATGGCCTCAAGCTGTGCCAGGGAAGCTTTAGGTTGGATATTGGGGAAAATTCCTTCATGGGAAGGGTGGTCAGGGTGGCACAGGCCGCTCAGGGAAGGGGTGGAGTGTTCAAACAACACGTGGATGTGGCACTTGGGGACACAGGTCAGGGGTGGCCCTGGCAGTGCTGGGAATGGTTGCGCTCCATGATCTCAGAGGGTTTTTCCAACCTAAACAATTCCATGATTGTGTGAAAGGCAGGGGACAGTTTCCATTCCCTGGTTTGGAGCACAGCACCAAAGCCAAACACCATTTTTGATGCTTGTTCACCACTAATCCATATTAGCTAAACCAGGTCAGGAAGTGCCACAGCCACACATTTATTGAACCCTTCCAGGGATGGTGACTCCCCCACTGCCCTGGGCAGCCTGTGCCAGTGCCTGACCACCCTTTCAATGAAAAAAAATTCCTAATGTTCAACTTGAATCTCCCTTGGCTTAGCTTGAGGCCATTTCCTCTCATCTTGTCCCTTGTTCCCTGGGAGCAGGGCCTGACCCCCTTTCTGGTCCCACCCTCCTGTCAGGGAGTTGGAGAGAATTCCAGATGCCCCCTGAGCCTCCTTTCGTCCAGGCTTTCCCATTGACCAAGTGATTCCTTTATTCCTGTTCCCCATTTATGCCAACAATAAATGGAAGCAGAAAGAGAAATGTTCTGTCTCTTCCTGGGCAGGCTCTGGTGGGACACAGGTTCAAAGCTCAGGCAGAAGCTGGAGATGAACCCACCTTCCCCCAGTCAGCACCAGTTCTGCCTGAGCAGGGCTTTGGGGGGCTTCTCTTCCTTGTTTTTGTGGCTAGTGTTTGAGTCTGGTGGGAAAGTCTGAGGGAGCAGGGGATGATGCTGCTGTCTGTGACAGAGCAGAGGTGGCAACAGAGCTGCTGCAGAGGAGAGAAATGACCTCATCCCACGTGAAAACTGGCAATTTCCATTGTTATTCCTCAGTGTGGCATGGGGAGAGGAAAGGAAGTTCAAAAGCCAACAGATGGATCCAAACATAATGTTCCATTTTACATTCATGGCGTGACCTCGCTCAAGATTAACCTTTAGGCTGAGGCTAAATGGCAGAGTCAGGGCCCTTTTTGTGTTATCAGGAGATGGTGCCTCAATGTGCTTCCAACGTTTGCATTTCCCTCTGGCTCCCAGGGGGATCAGGGGTGGATTCCCTGCATCCCATGTCTGGTGCTGGGCACAGCAGTGATCCAGTGATCCAGGGATCCAGTGATTCCACTCTGTGCTGCAGCAGAGCCCAGCCCTGGACACATCCCATGGCACATCCCCCAGTCCCAGCTGCCCTGGACCTAAACTGGGGAGCTGGTGGAGCTGGGCACAGATCTGGATGTGCAGAACCTTCAGTGCCAAGCTCAGCCCAGGGATGTGTTGCCTAGACCCTACTCTCTGGATCTTGGGTTTTTCCCCTCATCCAACCCCACTCAAGTCAGAGCAGAACCTCATGACAGTTTTTCCAGCAGGTTGCACACAGGAGGTTTCCCACCTGCCTGTTCCACACACCTGCAGGTTTTATGCTCAGTTTCAGAACAATGTTCTCATGCTCCTTTTCCATTTTCCAACACTCCCAGTGAGTGAGGGGGGTGAGGGGAATCACAGAATCAGTAAGGTTGGAAAAGACCATAGACATATCAAGTCCAACCTATCACCTATTACCTAACCCAGCCAAACCTGTTACCTCACCTGTTGCTATCCTACTACCAACACACCATCCTACCTATAACACACTACCCTAATATCTAGGTCATGCCACCAAGAACTTCATCCAACCTTTTCTTAAACACCTCTAGGGATGGTGACTCCACCACCTCCTTGGGCAGCCCATTCCACTGAGAGATCACCCTCTCTGTGAAAAAGTTCCTTCTAATGTCCAGTCTAAATCTCCCCTGACGCAGTTTAAGACTGTGTCCTCTTGTTCTATCACTTGTAGCCAGAGAGAAGAGACCAACACCCAGCTGGCTACACCTCCCTTTCAGGTAGTTGTAGAGAGCGATAAGGTCTCCCCTCAGCCTCCTCTTCTCCAGACTGAACAACCCCAGCTCTCTCAGTCTCTCCTCACAGGGTTTGTGTTCCAGCCCCTTCACCATCCTTGTCGCCCTTCTCTGGACACGCTCAAGGATCTCAACATCCCTCTTAAACTGAGGAGCCCAGAACTGGACACAGTACTCAAGGTGTGGCCTAACCAGTGCCGAGTACAGGGGGGGAATAACTTCCCGAGTCCTACTGACAACACTATTCCTGATGCAGGCCAGGATACCATTGGCTTTTCTGGCCACCTGGGCACACTGCTGCCTCATGTTAAGTTTTCTATCAACCAGCACTCCCAGGTCCCTTTCCACCTGATCATCCTGCAGCCACTCCAACCCCAGCCTATAGTTCTGCATGGGGTTGTTGTAACCGAATTGTAGCACCCGACACTTGGAATGGTTGAACCCCATGCCATTGGTTCTCCCTTCCCCAGTAACTGCTGCTATCCCAGTAGGTTCCAGCTGGGATGTGGGATTTTTGCTCTGGCTGCAGGATCTGACACAGCCGGACGTGTTTCCTAAGGAGACAGAGGTCTAAGTGTCTAAACATAGGAATAAGTTTCACGCTCCAAATCCCAATTTCACAAGTTGCCCAAGTGCTGCTCTTGGGTAGACACGTGAACTCATGTGGAAGAAACTCCACACAACCTGTGTCATTGTCATCTGCAGCGTGTGGCCGTGGATATCCCTGTGCTCAGCATCATCCTTGCCACAATTGCCGCTCTCTCATCCTGCCTTTTTCCCTCTCCACTCGTGTCTGCAGCTCTCCCCAGCTCAGCATTGCAAATCCCATTCGTGGAACTGGGCTGCTCCTCCTTGTTGTGGAAGTGCTGCAGCCCTCAGAGCTGGAGCCCATCGTGGGCTTGGCCAGAACATTGTCATGATGAGGGATGAGTGTGGAGGGAGGAGGAGCTGAACATTAATAACAGTGGACAAGACCTGTCTGTGCTGATGGATGGTTCTAGGACCAGAAAATCTGAACAGTTTTAGACTGGACTTAGAAAAATCTGTGAATTGGGTAAAACCAAATGAACCCAAGAGCACTTGTTGTTTCTCTGTGCCCCCAAAACTGCAATGCAGAGACACATAAAGGAACTATTTTCCCTGTTCTGATCCCAAATCATGGCTTGGAAAGACAGAATTCCTTTTCAGAGGTGTCTGAGGGTATTTGTGACAAGGCTTTGGAAGCACAGGGGGAGCTCCATGGCAGAGCAGATGGATATTCCTGTCAGGAAGAGCAGCCTGTGGAGCAGAGGAAGAGGCTGAGGACTGCACCCCCCCTGCTCTCCCTGTGTCACAATGAAGGGACGGCTGTGACCTTTGGTGACAGCAGCAGGGGCAGGACAGGGAGCCTGGAGTGGAGTCAGCCCTGGGAAACGGGGAGGAAACGTCATTTCCCTGGGGGGGGTCGTTGTCTTTTGGACTCCCAATACCTGAACCAACAATTAAATATATTAAAAAGAACATATATACTTATATTTACTTATATATACATATATCTATTATATTTTTATATATAGATAATTTGGCACTACATTTATTTTGCCGCGTCAAGTCCACAGTGATGGGACCCTGAGCAGCCTGACCTGGGGGGACACCCCTGCCCATGGCTGGAGCTCGGTGACCTTTCAGGTCCTTCCAACCCAAACCCATCTATGATTTCCAGGATGATTTCCATGATACTTAGGGGTTTATCTCCTGTTTTGTCTCTGCTCATGAGTTTTCTCATTCCTGGCCCTCCCAACCTCCTGTGGTGATGTGGGTGCAGTGAGGGAGCAGCTGGGCAGGGCTTTGGCCAATTCCTGGGACCAACACACCAGTGCCACCCCCCAGCACCAGCTGGGTGATCTGCCCACATAAAAAAAAGGGGTTTAGCTGACTTTGCCAGATGTCTTTGGTCCTTTGTGCTCCTCCCTGTGTCATTACCCACCTCAGACTCAGCTCTAATGCCTGACCTGACTTCAGATCTCAGGTCTCAGAGCTGAGCCCTGAATGGATCCAGCAGAAACTCCGACACTTTCTACACTGGAGAATTAGACTTTGGAAAGTCCACTAGGTTTAAATCATAGAATCACAGGGTGGTTTGGGTTGGAAGGGACTGTAAAGCCCATCTCATCACACCCCCTACCATGGGCAGGGACAACTTCCACTGTCCCAGGTTGCTCCAAGCCCACTCCAACCTGGTCTAAATCTAAAGCCATGAAGATTTTAGTAAGATCACATGCTGGAAGGTTTTCTACCACTGAGGCTGTTCATCCAAAAACAGCTCTCTGAGAACTCCCTATTAGACACACAATTCTCTTTACCAACAAAAATGTGATCTCATATCCAATATATTGGTTTTAACCTGCTTTTTTTCTGAACTATAGAACAAAACATGCAAAATACCCCCTCATCCCTTGCACCCTTGTTGAGCAACCCCCATCTCATAATGGATCCGTGTCATTACCAGAATTTTGCTTTTCAGGCCCTTGAAAACCGACTTTGCTCTATTGATTGCAGCTGTGGATTTTTCACTGGGGACCTTCAAACCCTTTATCAATTTTCTGCTCCCTTAAATGTCTGCTTTCCCGAGATTGTTGGGTATCGCCCCTCTCCTCCTGTTATTTACAGCTTTTCCTTCTCCAATAGTTCAGCCCGAGCCAAGAGGGAGGTGGGGAGGGAAGCAGCAGGAGCTCCTGTTGCTGGAAAGAAAAGAAAGGCCCCGAGGAAAGAGGAATGTGGGCCAGGCAGATGGGGCAGGATGGAGGGGGGCGGCGGGACCTCGAGGGTCTGGGAGCAGAGATGAGATTGCTCTTGGCAGCATCACAGCCCACGGAGTGAGGGACTGCGACAGGCAGCAACCAGAGCCAGCCAGGGCTGCTGTCCCCTGCTCTGGACACACGGGATGGCAGCAGTTTATGGGGTGAGTGACGTGTTGTCACTTCACTGATCAAGGCAATGGCACAGGGAAGGGGCAGAGGGAATGGAGATGCTCGAGCAGCAATAAAATCAGTGTTGGACACAAAGAGGGAAGCTGGGGAAAGAGAAAGCACTTGTAAAAAGGAGAAATATCCGAGGGTTACAGAGTGCAAAGGGAAGGACAAGCACCACGATGTGTGACAGTATCTGGAGGAGAGCACAGCTCCTTCCCATGCCCCAAAATATTGAGAATAACAAGAGCTCCCATCAATGCTCAGAGCTGAGGGTCCAGAGCTGCAGGAGGGTTGGGATGATCCCCTGGGACACAGGGGGGGACTCTTGGGGCTGGGCCTGTGCAGGGCTGAGGGTGGGACTGGATGATCCCTGAGGATCCCTTCCAGCTCAGCACATTCTGGGATTCTGTGATGACAGAAAGAAGGGGGGACTCCTGTGCAATCCCCTCATCCCCACGGAGTTTCTGGTCCTTTCTTGGCCAACAAAGGAATTGTCTTTGCAGCCTGTTGCAGAAGATGAAAAGCTGCAGCCCAAAGCCAGAGGTTGGAGGTGTTGGAGACAGACCTGTGGCTCCTAGACCTCCAATCCACTGTTCCTCTGGGGAAAGATGGTTTTTATGTTCTGGGGCCGCTGATTGTCTTTTCCGCTAATGTTTTCTTTTCCTTGAAATCCCAGAATCCCAGGATGGTTTGGGTTGGAAGGGACCTTAAAGCCCATCCCATCCCATCCCATCCCATCCCACCCCTGCCAGGGCAGGGACACCCCCCACATTCCCAGGTGGCTCCAACCAGGTCTTGGACACTCCCAGGGATGGGGCAGCCACAGCTTCTCTGGGGATCCTTGTGCTGCTCCTCTTTCCTGCACAGACCCCGTTCCCTGGTGGATCTGGCTGAGCTCTTTGGTGCTGCCCTTGTCCCTTGTCCTTTTCCACCACTGCCCAATATCCCTCTGCAACTCTCCTTGTTGGTTATGGAAGGAATCCCAACACCCGAGCCTGAGTCCCTGATCCAGCACAGCAACCTGTCACCCACAGACACCTCCAGCCAGGAAATCCTGCTTGGAATGGTTTGTACCTGAAACTGAGCCACAAACTGGGACCTGCACCCCAAAAACTGTGTGCTGGGAGTTGTTTCAGCTGCACAGACCAGCCTCAGTCCTGGGCCTGGACAGCTCCACACTCCCTGAGTCATGCAAATAACACGTCCAGCTACTATTTTTTTATGTTTGAAGTCTGTTCATCTACAGTTTTCAGCATAAAAGGGTGGAAATTGCAAATGGAAAAGTACAATTTGGGTAATACATATCTGGACTTTTCACATGTTGCTCTTGTCTCCTTCCAGGGTTAGAGGATGAGCCCCAGGGAACAAGTGCAAGGGCAAAAGAAGTGGCCCCAAGTTACGTGTGAAAGAGTCACCCAGGCTATGGGAAGAACAACACAAAAATAAATTGTACTTTGCAAGCAGAATCCCCTTTTATTGAGCCTCATGGTGCTTGTTTGGGGTGTTTTTCTGGTGGGTTTTTTTGTTCATTTGCTGCTTTTTTTTGGTTTTATTTTATGTGGTTTTGTTGCTCTTCATTTTTTCTTTGCCTGTTTTATGGTCGACTTTTTTTTTTTTCCCTTAGGTGGGTTTTTGGCTTTGTTTGTTTGGTGTTTGTTTTGTATTGGTTTGGTTGTGTTTATGTTGTTTTTTTGGAGCAGAAAATAAGATCAAGGCCTCCACAGAACCTTCAGCCACTCAGCCCAAAGCTCTGGAGCCGTGACAGGAGTTGTTACCAGGGCCCATAAATATATTTATTTCCACCCAGGTTTTAAAGCAGTTCCTGAGGCTGCTTTTCCAGTGGACTTCGCATCAGCCCCTCTTTCTGTACTGGCAGCAATTATCAAGAAGATTAAAAAGCTGCCCATGGGTGCCAGGAACACCAGTCCCAGAGAAACAGTCTAATTAAGAATCAAATAATAGAGCATTTAGATCGACCCAGTGCAGCCTGATTGGGTCAATCCATCAGAGCTTCCGAAGGGGGAAGTGGGTCTTGTTAACCTGGAAAAGTTCAGAAAATCCAAGAGCGAGGCGACCCGAGCACGTGGAATTCATTTGGATTTTGAGAACACTGTTTATAAGGTCCCTCATAAAAAGATTAAGGTAAATAAAGAGGAACATTAGAAAGGGAAATGAATCCTAATAATTGATTGAGTTTAAAGTTGCAAAGCAAAGAAATGCAATGGAAGTTTTTTTCCCCAGAGGAGCAGAGGTGAGAAAAGGGTTTTCTCAGGGAGCCAGCGTTGGGGGTTATAGTCTTTAGTTAAGTATTAAAAATTATGTTAATTATGTTGTCAGTGCAAAACATAAATTTAAAAGATAGGAAATAGCAGGTTTTAATTGTTTCTTGTAACAAGACCCTGGACTGTCCCTAAGTTTCAAGTGGATTTTCTTGGTCCTCTTCCATAAACACCCAAAGAAACTGCTCTTATAAAAAACAACAACAAAAAATTCAAACCAAACAACAAACAAACAAAAAGACACACAGATTTTTTTCTGAAAAAATATAAGGACAAGGAGGACTTTCCCAGTCTGCCTTCCAGATCCAAGCACCTGAAGGTATTCTGGGCTGGAATCTCCCTGCTCAGGATATTCTGGGCTGGATTCTCGCCATTGAGGAAAAGTCATGGCAGCCACCAATTCTGATGTTTCCTCCTGTCTCCAGGGTCTCTGGGGAATGAGGACTGACAACAATTCCATGCTTTACAAAAGCACAAATGTCCTCAGTGTTGCATTTCCTCGCGGTTCACCTCAGCTACCAGAATATTCAGAATATTGGGAGAAGAGGAAAGGAGACATGGGATTGTCTGCAGTGTAGGAGGAAAAGCAGGAATTCCCCAAGGAGCTGCTGCACAAGTGTTTCCTTTGGCTTCACTAGAGACGGGGAGATGTGAAATCACAACATCTTTTATGGCAAAAGGTGAAAGCCCCGAGTGTCTGATTTATTTCAGGTGTCACATTCTGCTGGGAACTCTTGGGGGAACAAATTAAACCGAAACAGTAAAAAGAATCCCAGGATGGTTTGGGTTGGAGGGGACCTTAAAGCCCATCCAGTGCCACTCCTGCCATGGGCAGGGACACCATCCACTGTCCCAGGTTATCCCACCTGCCCTTGGACAGGGTGGGATGGGATGAGTTATAGGGTCTCTTCTAATCCGAACCATTCCATGATTCTGTGATTCTGTAGAAAGCTGGAAAAATCCTCCCCTGTTCCAAGTGAGGAGAGTCAGAAAAGATAAAAACTCTCTAATTTTGTGTCATTATCCAGACAATTCCAGTTTGGGAAATGGAAGGTGCCTTTCCAATGGGATGGATGATTTCCAGGAGGTTTCAGTACTTCAAACAAATACCAGGTTTATGAAGTGAGAAGAATTTTGAGGAAGAACCCAACACTGAGGGTGGCAGAGCACTGGAGCAGCTGCCCAGGGAGCTCCATGGAATCTCTCTCTCTGGGGACATTCCAAAGCCATCTGGATGAGTTCCTGTGCCAGCTGCTCTGGGGGACCCTGCCTGGGCAGGGAGGTTGGACTGGATGATCTCAGAGGTCCCTTAAACCACGAATATCCTGTGATTCTGTGCTTTTAGAGCTCCACAATGCCCAGAAGTGACCCCAACACCCCGTGGCTGTTAGAAGTGACAGAGACCCGACACTTGGGGACAATGTGAGAGAGACCAAACCATGGAGGACACTCTGAGATGCTCCTGGACTCACAACAACCACAGGGGTGCTCGATCCAACCTCCCTGCTGAGCAGAGTCTTCCCAGAGCACATGGCACAGGCCTGTGGCAATGGAAGGTGGAAACTGAGCCAGGAAAGGCTCACAGGCACCAAAAAACCTCAGGGATTTTGGAAACCTGTGTGGATGGATTGAGGGATGGATGGAGGGATGGATGGAGGGATGGATGGAGGGATCAATGATGGATGGAGGGATGGATGAAGGGAGGGAGGGTTGGATGGGTTGATGATGGATGGATGGATGGATGGATGGTGTCCTGGGTCAATTAAGATGAAGTATGAATTAAATTTAGAAATACTTGAATAATA
>WEKX01007393.1:148403-185772 GCA_013390025.1 Pitta sordida
TTGGATGGGTGGATGGATCAATGATGGGTGGAAGGAGGTGCTGCTTTGTGTTATTAGAGCAGTGGAATATTCTGGCAGGGCCAAAGCAGTGCCAGGAGGGAGGGCTGGGGAGCGGAACAAAGTCTCACCAAACTCCTCTGCACACCCAGGCCCAGCCTAACCACAGTTAGTCTTCGTAGAGTTACCAAAGGAAAGAGCATTAATGGGAATTATGGGAGAGTTTAACATCTCAAAAATGGATTGAAAGGCAATTACTGCTTTTATTGGCTCAGATATTTCAGGTGATGGATTTCTTTGCAAATGTAAGTGTAACAGGGCTTTAAACCTCGCTCCTCTATGGGCATAAATGTAGTAAAATTTGAATAAAGTGCGATCCCGAGCTGCCTCTTCTCACTTTAAATTTCAAAACGGGCAAAAGTAGGTCTAGAATGAAGGTTTGGAAGCTTAGGAAGGCAAACTTTGAAATCTGAGGAAATGAATTATTGAGTCTGACTAAGCAGTTCTGATTCTGTGTGCAGAGGAGGCACAGGTACTTAAAATTCAAAATTCAAAAGGGAGAGAGAGCTCATAGAAGAGGCACTTTTGAGAGGTTACAAGCTGCAAAAGAAACTTGGAATGGCCAGAAACCCACCTCACACAGGAAATTAAAATTAATAATAGTAGATGGCACATGAGCCACAGAAACCAAGGGGAGCAAAGAGAAAATTAGGACAGTTGCACACTTGAGGCAAAAATAGATCGAAAGTTACCTGTCCCTGGGACTGAAAATCTTATTTACACGATGAACAGCAGCAACAAGGGGATGCCAAGGGCACCGATGGGACTCGGGGTGTTAATTAGGGCGGGGTAAAATGGACCATTGATTGATCAAGAGCATTGGTAGAAAAACAGATAGAGAGGGATAATGGACAAAAATTGTGCAAATCCAGGATAGTCCCCAAAACTGGAGAGGAACAGATACAAAACCTCTGCCATGAGCAGGGTGAAGGATATTGAGGCTGTAGTTGGCTGTCCAAGGACAGATCCAGCCAGGGAAGCAGCAGAAATGGATAAAGCACAAGGTAATTCACCAGAGTTAAATTGTTTCTTGCTAATTGGGCAGTGTTTCCTGGCAGGATCAGGGAAGGATCACGCCTAGGACATACATGGACTAAATCCCTCTCACTTCCTGTGGGATTCTAATAAATCAGCTGTGGATACGGACTCTGGAGCTGGATGGGAACAAACTGAGGGGGGAATTCCCAGAAAAGAAGTCGTTACCTCTGGTGGTGCTCAGAGACAGCTCTGAACTCACCAAGACATGGATTCCCAGGGAAATGTGGGCTGGGAGGGATCTCTGGAGGGAAAAACTCCCACTGGAGCAGAGCTGGCTGCAAAGGGAGGCCTGTCCAGGAAGGACAGGGTGGCCAAAGACTAAAAATTGGTGGTGATGTTGGAATCTGACACACAAGTGGGAAGCACCACCAAGGCTGAGAGGAAAACTGGATCTCACTGTTGGTGGGGAATGCCCAGATGAGAACACAAAGCAGACTCATGTCCTTAAGAGTTCTCAACCAAGTCTGCCTTCTGTAAAACAGGGGGCCAGGAGTGAAGGAATAAAAATGCATGAACTGCAGGCACAAGGAGGGTTTTAAGCATTTATAGGTTGCACATGTTTTTTCTATTTTTTCCCCAGTGGATACACCGAACAGCCCAGCCCTGACACTGGTTTGAGATGTTGTACATTTATAGAATCACAGAATGGTTCATGTTGGAGGGACCTGAGAGCTCATCTCATTCCACCCCCTGGCAGGGGCAGGGACACCTTCCAGCACAGCAGGTTGTTCTGTCACTTGGGTTCATAATCACAGGGGAAATGCTCCTGTGACAGAAGGAATGTTTGTCCTGTGTAAGCACCAACAGCAACTGGCACTGGGGGATGGGTCTGGAACAGTGGCTGAAGGTGGATCATGAGCCAGTTTGGGTGGAAATTAGCAGGAACTTTCCATTTAAGGAGTAAAGTGCACCAGGGCAGCACTCACCTAAAATCCAGAGGCCAATTAATTAGATCTCACACAAACCACCACAGTGGCAAATGTTGGAGTCCAGAGTCACAGAGAAAGGCCCAACTCCCCCAGCACCTGCTGACAGGTCAGTCAAGCATGAGGGGGTTTTATCACCACAATCTTCCTTTCTGTGGCTACAATATCAAAGAATCACAGCACTAACTTGGTTGGAAAAGATCTTTGAGATCATCAAGTCCAACCTATGACCCAGCACCATCACATCCTCCAAGCCACAGCACTCAGTGCCACATCCATGTTCTTTTTAAACACTTCCAGGGACAGTGACATCACCACCTCCCTGGGCAGCCCATTCCAATAGTGGATCACTCTTTCTGGCAAGATTTTTTTCCTGACATCCTGCCTCAACTTCCCCTGGTGCAATCTGAGACTGTGTCCACTCATTCTGACCCTGGTTGTCTGAAAGAAGAGACCAACCCCCCCAGCTACACCCTCCTGTCAGAGAGTTGTAGAGAGCCATAAGGTCCCCCCTGAGCCTCCAGGCTGAGTCCCCCCAGCTCCCTCAGCTGCTCCTCACAGGAATTGTGCTCCAGCCACTTCTCCAGCCTCGTTCCCCTTCTCTGGACATGTCTGAGCATCTCAACATCTGTCTTGAGGCATGTTGGGCTCCTGGTTGGTGCCAGTCCTGGTGGGGCAACAGGACTTGGGCAGTGCCTGTCCCCTGTGCTGGCACTGCTGAGGCCTCACCTCAAATTCTGGGGTCAGCTCTGGGCCCCTCAGGACAAGAGGGACACTGAGAGACTGGAGTGTGTCCAGGGAAGGGAACAGAGCTGGGGAAGGGGCTGGAGCACCAGGAGCAGCTGAGGGGGCTCAGTCTGGAGAAAAGGAGGCTCAGGGGGCACCTGGAATTCTCTCCATTCCCTGACAGGAGGGAGAGCTGGGATGCATCGGGCTCTGCTCCCAGGGAACAAGGGATGGAGTGGCGGGAAATGGCCTCAAGCTGTGCCAGGGGAGGCTCCTGTTGGATATAGAGGAAAATTCCGTTACAGAAAGGGCTGTCAGACCCTGGCACAGGGTGGAGTCCCCATCCCTGGAGGTGTTCAAAGGCCACGCAGATGTGGCACTTGGGGACATGTTTAGTCGTGGCCCTGGAAGGGCTGGGTTGGACTTGGTGACCTCAGAGGGTTTTTCCAACCTTAATGATTCCGTGATTCTCTAAATTGCTCCTTCAGAGAACACGGCAGCAATCCTGCAATCCCCATGTCCTGTGGGATGGAGATGGTTTGGTTGCCCCATCCAGCTTCATCTCCTCCTCCTTCTGCCCCACCCACCCTGTGTGGAGCAATTAGTGATTTTTTAATTACAGCAGAGCCCTCTGGCTCAGGCACCTGTGATACACACGGTGCCAAGGAGGCAGAGCTGTTGGTGAAGCTCCTGACAGAGATGGTGTAAAAAACATTAGCATTGACAGTGGAGCATTTTCTGAAGCTTTTAACATTCCCCATCCCAGTAAAAGGTGCTGGAGCGGTTCTGCTCCACCCACCAACCCCGGAACACTCTCCCCTCTTGAGTTACATTTGGTGCCACAGAGCAAATGTTTGAGTGGAAATGCTCCCAATAATGGAGAGGCATTTTGTCTCCTAGAAAGAGGTACAAGGTGCTTAAGTCATTATCAAATCTTTAATGTAAAAAATGCTTTAGATAGAGGGAAACTGGTAAAAATGGGACAATTACTCTTTATCAAGATTGCAAAATGCTTTCCATTAACTGGATCCAACATATGCTGCTTGTTCTACCCGATCTATCAGATTTTAAGGAAGATTTCTTCCAAGGCTAACAAAACCATTTTTGAAACATTCACCCTTTGCTCATTTGCATTTGCTTACAGAAAATTGTGTCTACTGTAAAGACAGCAAAGCAGTAATTATTTAAATTAGTTTGATAGATGTTTAGTAATGCTTTGATTAAAATATCAATTTTAGATACCAGTAAGATTGTCAAAAGCAGAGCGTTTAAATGGTAATGAATTTTTCTTCAAGGAATAGTTTCATTTTGCACAAATGATTTGGAATAAAAAGCCCTTTCTCATGTAAAAATTTCAGGCACTCAAACGATGGAGCCGGAGCAGAGCTGAGGTCAAAGTGTGACCCAGATGGGACAGAAAAGGGGCATCTCTGCCAGATGAAATATGGATGAATCCTCCTGCACAGGAGAACAGTTTCATTATGTGGGTGATTCCCAAGTAACTCCAGTTTGCCCTGGAAATTGTCCCGTGGGACTGGCAGAAGTTTGGGCAGGGATGGAGCTGAAGGTCATCGGCCTTTCAAGGACAGGTTTGACAGGGTTTGGAGCAACCTGGGATGGAGGAAAGTCCCTGCCCATGGCAGGGGTGGCACTGGGTGGGCTCTAAGGTCCCTTCCAACCCAAACCAGTCTGGGATTCTGGGATTCCCAGGGGCAAAGCCAAACTAACACATCCATGTGAGCCCCAGGGCTCCTCATTTCGTCCTACAGGGATGGACCAGCCCTGGAACCACAGGAGAGGAGTTTGGGGGTCCCCAGCCTAGTGTCCATCTCTACACATTTATCACTCCTGGTAAATATTTGTCTAATCCACACACCAAACCACTCTGGGATCTCCTGGTGACTCTGAGCCTGTTGGGCAAGTGAAGCCCAGTAGTTTCTGTTCTGTCCATACTGGAATCAAGGCTGTTCCCTCTTTCTTTTCACAGCTCTGGCTCTTCCTCTGGATAAACATCTCAAATCCATTTTTCCCCTCAGAGCTCTCTATTCAGTTGGTTCTCCTCATCCCAAAAATGTGGCTCTCTAAACTGGCAGTATTACTCCCACCCTTTCCAAGCACAACGAAATAATTTGTGCACATGTTAAAGAAGGAGAAATAGATATTTCTCCATAGGAACTGGGGCTGCCCAATCCCTGGAAGTGTCCCAGGCCAGGTTGGACGGGGCTTGGAGCAGCCTGGGATTGTGAGAGGTGTCCCTGCCCATGGCAGGGGGTGGGACGAGATGGGTTTTAAGGTCCTTTCCAACCCAAACCTGTCTGGGATTCTGGGATTCAATGATTCTATGATATGTATACATATATTTTTTTCCCTGTGCTCTTTTTCAACAGCAATCTCTTAACCCTGACTCAAACCCACCTTAGGACCCATTATTGCCTCCCAGGTCCCTTCTACACTATTATTGCCAAGCTTGATTTGTCCTGCCCAATATTTTCTGGAATATTTATTCTTACCTGGAAGGAACAGCTCGTTGAGTTGATGGATATCAAGCCTCACTTAATTTTTTTTTTGAGTTCCTTTCTGCTGAATTTTAAGCTTTTTTTTCCCCACGTTCAAGTGAAATAGAGGGAGGCACAAGATATGGTGACACCTGTTAGATGAAAAGAAATTCTCATTTGGAAGATGTGAGGCTTTGGGGGGAGACGTGATATAAATGGGCACCCAGAGGTAGATTTGGGCTCCAGGTCAAAATGGTTGAGATCTAAAGTTCAGAAATGCTGTGAATGATGAACCACGTGTTTGTCATTCCCTGCTCCCACCTGGCAAATAATTTAATGTAAAAGGGACATGAGGCCCATCACCTGCTGTGACATTATCAATCAGCCGGGGACCTGTGTATTAGACGTGGAGCTGGCCAGAAAAACAGGATTTCTATCTTTTCTCAATCAAACTCTTCTTCTGAGACAATAATTTTTGGGGTGAACAGCAACAATAAAGGTGCAGTCAGTGCCTGCTGCACTAATGAGCCCCACACCAGGATCCTGAGCCCAGGCAGGGCTGCACCACATCCTCACTGTAGATTTAGTGTAGCAAGCCTCAGAGCCTTCAAAAAAAAGCAAGACAAACTCAGAAATGGAAATATTTTGAGCTCAGTAAAGGAGATTTTGCTAACAAGATCTCATTTAATTAGCAAATCTGTGAGCAGGGCTGGTCTGCTGTGAGAAAATCCCGTTTGGCTCTTGCTGCTCGTTGTGTGGTGGGAATATGGGGAAGAGAAGCAAAGCCACAGCCAAGCTGCAAAAATCACTGAAAACTGTCTGGAAAACAGTCTTTGCTGAATTTCATTTCCTCCTCTTTTTCCCAGGAACTCACCCACACCAGTGCTGGAGTGAGGGCTGGGGAATGTTTCCCTCTTGGATCCTCAACAACCAGCACTTCCAGCAGTTCTTTTGGAGGGAGGGAGGGAGACCAAGCAGGATGCACCAAATAATCACAGAACTGAAGGGATGGAGGGGAGCAGAGGGAGGCTGAAGTGGAATTACAGCACCAGCAAAGCCTCTCCCATTGCCCCAAACTCATCACTAACCATTAGAATTCCATCCCAGCAGCTCAAACCTGCACAGTCCCAAACTCAAAAGCCATTGAAGTAGAAACAACCTTAAGCTGGAGGAGGGTAGATTTAGGTGGGATATTGGGGAGGAACTCCTGGCTGGGAGGGTGGGGAGGCCCTGGCACAGGGTGCCCAGAGAAGCTGTGGCTGCCCCATCCCTGGGAGTGTCCAAGGCCAGGCTGGAGCCACTTGGGATAGTGGGAGGTGTCCCTGCCCATGGCAGGGGGTGGGGCAAAATGGACTTTAAGGTCCCTCCAACCCAAACCATCCTGGGATTCTGAGATTCTCTGAGATGTCAGTTCTCCACCAGCATCACAAATGAGGGAAAGGACTGAGACTAATCACTGCTGTGCCTTAGAAATCAGCTTCCACTGAGCTGTTTTGTTTTTTTTTTCCTGGAGAGCTTTGCCTTCCCCAGAAGGATCTGTGGAGACTCGTGTGCCTGACAGCACAGTCCCTTTTATTTCAGTTGCTGTTTGCAAGAGGCAAAGGGGCTTTAAGAGCCTCATTATCACAACTAAGGAGAGGAAAGAAAGCACAGCTGCTAATGCTGAACAGACAACATATCTCTTCCTGACCTTCAGCCCCCTTCAGCCCCTGTCCCTGGAAGAGTCCCCACCCCACCGGGCCGGGGTGTGAATCAGCACCTTCCTCCAGAGCTCTCCAATTAAAATTCAGCAGCGCTTGGAGAGCAGCAGTCGGCCCACACTGGACTAATTAATTTTTCCTGCCTGAGTAATTACAGTCCAGAGGTGACCATGAAAGCCAAGCAAATCAATTTGTGTTTTACTGAGATCCTCATCAGTCACGGAGCACTAACCAAGAAGAAAAAAATGACCAGGGACAGAGCCGGCCCCTGAAAAACAACCAACAAAGGTTGCTCTGAAACTGCTGAACTTCTTTGCTGGAGATGGCAAACACAGTCCTCAAAATCTCTTTTTTGGTATTTTTTTTGGCCCACTCACTCAGCTGCTTGAAAATTTAAATCCCATCTCCCTCACTGGCACTCACATCCCTGCAACTGGTTCATATTCCAGCCAAAAACCCTTCACAGCTCAGTTTGCAAAGACAGTCGGAGCGTTTGCAAATGTCTCAGCAAGTGTTGGGAGTGACTTTCCCACTTTCCAAACACAGACAATCTGCTTCCCTGCTGCACCAGTGAGGCACCGTCAGCACCTCAACCTTCTCCCAGAAAAAACCTCCCCAAATGTGCCAGGGATGCAAACAGACAGCTGGCTCCACTCCCCACTTGTTGGTGCTCTCAGGGGATGTCTCACTCAGCCCTGACAGAGAGAATCCCAGAGAAAAAGCGTCTCCTGAAATCCAGAGTTTTCTTCCTTCCTCATCTAAATATTTTCCACAGAGTTCAGGCAGTCCTTGGTGAAGCAGCCAGTAGTTTTGACTGGGGGTGTCTTGGAGAAGATCCAGGTTTTCCTACATGGCAAAGAGCTGGGACACGTGGGAGTGGGGATTTGGGCACAGGAGCTGTCCCACCTGGGAGGGTGGGTGTGGAAGAGATCTCACAGGGGATATGTCATGGCATTGTGACCTTTAAGGCCCCTTCCATCTCAAACCATTCCCTGGATCCATGATATGACTCCATGATTCTTTTGCACAAGCCAAACCACATGGACCAGTCCAATGGGGTTCACGAACACCCACCCAGTCTGAGATTTCCTGGCAAAGACAATCCTGCTACCACCATGACTTTGGGCTGTCCTGGAGTCTGTCTGTCTCAGCAGCCTCAGCCTTGATGGAGTCAAGAAGGGAATAACACCACCTTGGGAATGGACAGTCACTGTGGAAGCCACAATGCTCCAGCTCTTCTCGAAGATATGTCACAGGAAATACAGAAGCAACATCCAACCAACCACTTTTTTATTCTGAAACACTGGGATACCAACAGCTGCAGACTCCCCACTGGACATTGTTCCAAAAGGACTAAGGGGAGCCATGAAGAGCCCTGAGGAGCCATACCTGTGTCCATGCTAGAGCCCACAGCCTGTGTCAGAACTAAAAATGCCCAAACTGAGCCACCTGATGAGCAATGTGCCCCTTGTTGTGCTGTGCAGCACCACTGGGAGCTGGGGCTCCATCCTCTTCATAACCACTTAAAAGGAGCTGCAGCTGCTTTTAGATCCTCCTTCAAGTCTCTGGTTAACCCAACCCAACTCTGTGTTCCTGCCTGGGCACCTGGAACCTGGGTCTGCCCCTTTCCTGGCCTCCCTCTTTTTTCTCCATATCCCTCTTGAAGCAGGAGAGAAGGTCCCTGAAACTGCTCACAATAAGTCACATTTGTCCACCCCAGCACTGATCAGAGAGGGAACTACTTTCCCTTGATCTTCTGGGCACTGTCCTCCTGATGTTGCCCAGGCCATGGTTTGTTTTATCTGCCCTGGGAGCAAGCTCTTGGCAGACATTCCACCTCATGTCCATGGGTTCCTCCAGCAGGAGTTACGGCGTTTCAGCAAAACTGAAAATATCCAGTGTTGTCACAGAGGGATCTGGGCTGACTCAGACCCTGGGATGTTCTGGTGTAGGGATAGACCTGAGCAAGTGCACCTGGCTTAGCCTTTCTCCCTAAAGGAGCCGTGTGTGCACATGGACACGTGTCTGTCTGTGAACACGCGTATCTGGGGTGGTGGGATGGGCCTCACCCCACCCGCTCCCTGCAAGGACAGATGGTTGTCACCCTGAGTTACTTCAAGGCTCTGGGAGTCCTCAGATGTTTCATTTGAGCAGGAAGCTGAGGGGCTCTGGAGCTCTGGTGCACAGAGGACAGTGCAAGTGCTGCCGACGGCTTTCCAGGATGATCCTGTTGGGAACACAGCCCTGCTGCTCTTTCCAGCCCTTTCCATCAGGACTCACAAAGGGTCAGTGGCAGAGGCCTCAAAGCCTAGATCAGTCAGGAGAAGGGGATGGAGTGAGAAGAGCAACTCTGCCCCAACACTGATCTCCACATTCCCATGTCCAGCAGACACTCTGCAGTGGGACAGCATTTCCCTGACAGATACCATTGGACAAAACCACCCTGAACATGGACTGGTTCATGGAGAAAATGCCATCCTCTGTGGAGGAGCCCCTGAGGCCCCACAACGGGGCTGAGTCTCAAGGTGGCCATCAGTGGTTCTCTGCCCACTCGCCGAGTGACATGATGCTCTATTGCTCCGTCTCTGGAAGTGACCAAGGCCAGGTTGGCTGGGGCCTGGAGCAGCCTGGGATAGTGGAAGGTGTCCCTGCCCATGAGATGATCTTTAAAGTCCCTTCCAACCCCACCCATTCCGTGATTCTGTGATTCCATTCCAGTCCATGGCCCATGGTCCAGAGAAGCCATTTGCTGTAATAAGATGATCTTATTAACTGGAGTGAAGTTGGCATTTGGGTTTTTTGGTTTATTTTTCCCGTGAATGGAAGCAGGTTGGGGGTTTTTTTTGGCCACCCAAAACAATGGCCCTTTTCCAGAATGGACTTTTCCTGCCAACACGTCTATTTTCAGCCGTAATTGCTTTTCAGTTCCTCTAGAAGAGCGTGCTCTGAGGAAACAGAGCATTTGGAAAGGCCCAAGCCCCGAGTTCAGCAGGAATCACAGAATCAGAATCACAGAATCACAGAATTAGTAAGGTTGGAAAAGACCACAGAGATCATCAAGTCCAACCTATCACCTGCGGAACCTGCGGAGAGGGATGAAATCGTTGGGATTTTTCGCTCTGCCCTTTCTCCATGTTTCCTCCCCATCATTCCCCCTGCTGTCAAGGCAAAGACATTGTTTTTTTGCCTTTCCCAACCTCAGCGAAGCGGAGGCTGAAGGGACCCCGAGGCGCCGTTCCCGCGATGAAAGGCGCGCCAGGAGCTTTTTGTCCTTCGTAAGTGACTCGGGGCCTGGCAAAGCCACCCCGAGTTGGGTCATGGGGGCTCACAAAAACACCACAAGCAATTTATCCACGTGGTGGTTTGAAAGCCAATGGCGGTGCTAATCCCCCCACCCGCGTCCCAGAAAAATGGTCTCCCACTGTAAGATAAAATTGTCCCCAAAATTCGCCCGCCCCTCGCGCAATGGCGCCCAGAAGATGATTCCTCCTGACGCGCTGAACTTTTGAACCCGACGGAAAAAAATCTTCTTTTTTTTACAAGAGAGTCATCGAAAGTTCATTGCCCTTTCTCACATTTGCACCACCAAAGGGACATAAGGAAAAACATCAAGTGCAATATCCGTCAATGTTAGTGAGGCATTCAGAACACATCATCGATGCATAAATAACCCACTTGGAACACCCGTGGCAGGAGGAGGTTCTGGAAGAACGGAGATACACAACAATATTTAATTATAAATTGCATCAAAATGATTGTCTTTCCTCATCAAAGGGTGTCTCACAAACATTCCTCTGGTTCAGATGTGAGCCTGAACTCCTGGGTGCCCCCCATCCAAAAGCTCTGGATTTTTCTTGGTTCACTGGCTACTTTTTCCTGCCAAAGCTCATAAAAATCCAGACATCAATTTACTTAACACGAGGGGTGTGAAATCTCCACTTAGGGAAGGTGAAGTTAATTGGAAAAGAAAAAAAAATCATAAATCCAGGCCACTGAGCAGTTTGAATTGGCGAGCTCTCCTGTGACCTTGATTTGTTGTGGTTTTATTTTCCTGAAATGTTTTTCCCAACACAAGTTGGGTGGAATAATCCACTGGAATCACCAAACATTGGTTTTCCCTACCCTTTGTATGGAGCAGCGGGTGTGGACTCTGTGTCAGGGCAATGCTGAGGGGAAAAGGTTTGTGGTGGGATCTGCAGGGGAAGGACGGCGCCCACCTTGCACAGGTAGGCCATTAATGGGACCCAGGGGGCCCAGCAGCTGCTGGACCAAAACATGGGAAATAAAATTCTCTGGAACGCAGAAGTTCAGTCGAGGATGACCCACAAACCGTGTGATGAAGAAGCTCAGGCTACACAATCCCAAAGGTGTCGGATAGTGAGAGACTCTCAGACAAAACTGCTGCAGTGACAAGGCCCCCGAGACCAGAGATGGAATGGAGCTGATGATCTCTGGATGGAAGGGAAATGATGATCTTTGGATGGAAGGGGACTGAAGATCTTTGCATGGAAAGGAAATTATGATCTTTGGATGGAAGGGAGCTGATCCTCTTTGGACAGAATGGAGATGATGATCTTTGGATGGAAGGGAACCTATGATCTTTGGATTGAAGGGAAATGATGATCTTTGGATGGAACTGACGATCTTTGGATGGAAGGGAGCTGATGATCTTTGGTGTCCCTTCCAACCCAAACCACTCTGTGGTCTATGACACCCAGTTACAGACACACCACCAGTGAGGATGAAGGAAGCACAGGAGGATGTTGACCATGGACTGGTCTTGCACTAAGGACAAGATGATCTTGACAGCCTCAAATCAAAAATAGCCTGTGGGAGACGTTAATCTGATGAGAATTGAAGGTCTCCTAGTCTGTAATCCCCGGAGAGGCTCTTAGTTTCCTTTCGAATGCACGTCCAACAGTTAATGTAATTAAACCTGAAACTCAAAAGAAGGTAAAATTCCTGCACCCCTCATTTTTGTACCACACCTCGGACCATTTGGTGAGGGATCCCTTCCCCACTCCCATGCACTCACTGCCAACCAGCCCCTGCTGCTCTCGCTGGGGAAGGTGCAGCTCTTTGTGCAGAGACTTCCCTCACATTGCCCTGTGTGGAACAGAGCGAAGAGACTGGCCCAACTGGAAAATCCCCCTCTGGTGCTGCCAGGCCCAGCTCTGAGCCTTGTCCAAGTCTGACTGGGTGGGGAACATAAATAACAACATGACTGTGTGCACCCCACGCCCAAGGTGTGAATATTCCGCTCTCTGGGAGTCAACAAACCCCTCTGGCTCTCAGAGGGAGAGTGTTTGGAAAGGGGCAGGGAACAGCTCCAGGTGCTGGTTCCTGCGGGATTATCAGTGTTGGCCCGAGGATGTGAGCAGAGATCGTGTGGGGTCGTTAAGAGCCTTCTTCCAGGCTAAGTTTTGTCTCATGTTGGACCAGGCAGCTCTGACAACTGTGGGATGTCCGTGGAAGCAGCCTGGGATGCCCAGCTGGCACTCAGGGCTCCATGAAGATGAGAGACAATGATAAAAAGGGAAATGCAGGAGGATGCAAGTGCAGGAAAGATGAAGTGTGGAAAACAAGATTATCTGAGGATTATTTGTCAGATATTCAACAAGCAAAGTACCAGAATGGAGATGCTGTATTTGGATAGGGATGTACAGCACAGGGAAATAATGTACAGCACAGGGAATGGGATATAGAGCACAGGGAATGGGATATAGAGCACAGGGAATGGGAAAGGGGACAGAGACACAGAATAATCTGAATATTGGGTGTGATATAAAAAGGAAGGGTGAAAACACACCTTAAAGCATCATACCCGATTAAAAGTGGTAAAACAGTTGATTTCCAAAAGAGAATCCCAGTTTCTTTTTGAGGGATATAGAATGAGACACTTTTTTTGGTGGTATGAAAAGTCAAGCAGGAAATAAAGCCAGAGCAGTAACTCCAAGAGGATAGCAGGAAAATCCAGAAATGAGCACAGCATAAATAATTATTTCCTCTCTTCAGGTATTTCAGACATCTTTTGTTTATTGTGCAAACACACAACTTTCTTTCCACGTGCCAGGGAAATGAATGAAGTCTAACATTTTCCCAGTGAAAGAAATTAATTATTGTTAAATCTTCCTTCTCTTTCTCCCCCTCCCTGATAAAGATTTTTTGGGGAAAAATGAGATTTTAAACAGCACAAAAGGGTTTTCAGTATTTCCTTGCTGCTCCCATTGTCACTCCACCAGGCTGTGCTGTCCATGTGTATTTATTGTCACCGACCAGGGTTCTGAGCATGTTTTCTTTGTAATAATCCATTGCAATTTCCTACACCGGCCCTGCATTTGTGACATTATTTATTCTCCATAATTTCTGTATTCTCTATAAATTCCCATTCCTTTTTTTTCCCCCCAGTCCTTTGTCTCACTCCAACAATCACCCACAAGCTGGGGGTGCACTCAATAAATGCAATTCCACCCCCCTCTGCCCACACACATCCCAATGTCCCCATTTGCTGTCGTGAACAAATTTCCCAAGGAAAAAAGGAAGAGTTGGGGAAGGATGGAAACGAGGGCAAAAATCGCCTTGTGTGGCAAATCTTTTCGACCAGAAAAAATCGGATTTTTTTTGAAGCCCAAACAATTCTCCTTCGGCCCTTGCACGGAGAATCATCTGCCTGACCAGTCACACCAGTGACTTGTGACATTTCCCAGATGAAACCATCTCACCTTGGCTTTGGAAGGACATCTGCAAACGTTTCCAATTGGGAAACAAAAAGAAGAAACAATTCTTAGAGAGCTCAGGGAAACAAAAATGAGGCAAAAAAGGGGCATTTCTAGTCTCATTAAATCCCACAGGGATTGGGTGTCTGCTTTTATTTTTTTTTAAATTTTATTTTATTGAATAAAACCAACAAAACACGGCAAAAACCGGATTTCATTTTGCTTTGAGCCTCCTGCCCCTTTTCCCTGGGACTGGGAAATGAACAATTGATTATTCCCTTTCTGCTGCACCACCACCGACACGGCATTTATTTCCCTCTCTGCAAATCTTCCCACTCAGAGCATTCCCAGCTCCATAAATTCTCATGAATAATGTACTGAGCAGCATAAATGTGACACTTTCATATATGTGGCCTGATCTGATTAATTGAGATCCACAACATCCCATTATCTGTGTTATCTCATCCTGGCAGTTTATATCTATTACGTTGACCTGAAATACACTTTTAATTGATTTTTATCAACAAATCCAAAGAGCTGTGGTTGGGTTTTTACTGTGCTTGAGGTGAGCCTGGATCTTCACTGAAGTTGAGCTGCATTTTATATATTTTGATGGATTTTTCCATCGAGATCACAAATAAGCACCTTATTTAGAGATTAAAATGTTTAAAAAAAAAGTGGGGTGAAGAACTAAGAGAGCAGAATGCAAACCAACATTGCTAAAAGTCTTATTAACACAGATCTCCATCAACAATGACAAAAAGAAGTTTGGTACAACAGAAAATAATGTCAGAAGTGTGAGACAGCTTGGATTGGAATTAAAAAACCAGCAAAAAAAAGTCCAATTTCAGTGCAAATAACCAGTGAGGGTGTGGAAGGAGGAGGGTTTGGATAACACTGGAATTGTTGATTTGAGTGGCTCTAAAGGAAGATATTTGTCTTATTCCCAAGGCCTGTGGCAAAGGAAGGGGAAGGCTCAGAGGCTCTGGGTGGACAGTGGGAAAAGCTCTTTGCTCAGGGGGTGCTGCAGCCCCTTTGGAATTGGGGAATGTCCCTTTTAGGAGGAGGGAGCGTCCCCTTTGGAATTGGGGTGTGTCCCCTTTGGAATTGGGGAGTGTCCCTTTTGGAATTGGGGAATGTCCTCTTTGGAAGGAGGAATGTCCCCTTTGAGAGGGGAGATGTCCCTTTTGGGAGGGGGGAATGTTCCCTTTGGAAATGGGGAATGTCCCTTTTGGAAGGGGGAATGTCCCCTTTGGAATTTGGGAATGTCCCCTTCGGAAGGGGGGATGTCCCCTTGGGAAGGGGGATGTTCCCTTTGGAATTGTGGAATGTCCCCTTTAGAACTGGGGAATGTCCCCTTTGGAATTGGGGAATGTCCCCTTCAGGAGGTGGGGGAATGTCTCCTTTGGGGTTCCCAGGACTCAGTCACACAAAGCCCCGAGTGCCCTGAGCTTGTGCTGGGACAGTTCTGCTGTGAGGAGCAGGGACACCTGAGGTTCCTCCCGCCCTGCCCAGATCTCTGGACAAGGACCTGGAAAGGGGATGGCTTTCCCTGCAGGTTTCTTCTGCTCCTCTGTCACCCCAGGAGGTGACATCTACAAGTCAATATATTTTGCCACCTACAGGTCCTTGACAAAGAGCTTGTAGGTGGCAAAACATAATTTCTACTCCCAGGTATTCCACCAGGAACCCCCTCAGGCCACATCCCCATCCTCTGGCTGAGGATCCTTGAGGAGAGGACTCCTCTGGGTGCAGCAGCTCAGCCCTTGCTCCCCAGTCCAGTTCCAGTGTTTCTCACAATAGAATCCCAGAATCCCAGAATTAAGTGGGTTGGAAAAGACCTTTGGGATGTTCAAGTCCAACCTATGACCCAACACCATCATGTCACCCAAACCCCAGCACTCAGCACCACATCCAGTCCCTTTTAAACACTCCCAGGCTTGGTGACTCCACCACCTCCCTGGGCAGCCCATTCCAAGGGCCAATCACTCCTTCTGGGAAGAATTTTTTCCTAACTGCAAAAATCCCTTGGGGAGAACAGCCGAGTCCTTCACTTCTCATGGTGGCAGAGGGATGAACAAAGCACAAGATAAACAAAGTGGAGCAGACCCAGAGCTGAGAGGAGAAAATATGAAATATTAGATATTAAGGAAGAATCCTTCCCTGTGAGGGTGGGGAGGCCCTGGCACAGGGTGCCCAGAGAAGCTGTGGCTGCCCCATCCCTGGAAGTGTCCAAGGACAGGTTGGAGCAGTCTGGGATAGTGGAAGGTGTCCCTGCCCATGGCAGGGGGTGGAACTGCATGATCTTCAATGATCTTTCCATATCTGTGATTCTATGAGGCAAAAATATGTAAAAAACTGCGAAAAGTCAGTACAGAAATGCAGAAGAGGGGAGATAAGATATGCAAAGAAGGAAGAGTGCAGACAATGCATGAAATGCCTCAAGAAAAATGCTTCACAATGGGCTTGTACCCAATAATCATTGGGAGATCAACCATTATACAGGAGTCTGCAGGGCAAAAAAAAAAACCAAGGAAAGAAAGCACAATATGAGCAGAAGCTCAGAATATCAGATTTTATACATTTATGACACCAGCACATCCCAAAAGAGCAGACATATTTTTTTACAGCTCTGACTAGCGCCAGATAAGGAAAAAAGCCTGGCAGAGGCACACAAACAACCAGGAAATTGAATGGGAAGTGGACTTCAATGCTCTGCAAAGCTACAAAGACTTCTCTGCATTGTGCCAAGGGAGGGAGAAACCCAGAGCTGCGCAAAGAGAAATTAAAATTTCATGCAGGCTCGAAGGCAGGGTAAGACACAAACACACCAGAAAGGATATTTATCAGCCAAACAACACATAAATCGTTACTTTCAGCAGTAAATTAAAAGAAGCTGACATGGAATCAGGGAGAAATATTCCACAGAAACCCACAGGAGCGAAATGGGTAAGCAAACATAAAATATTCAGTCAGTGTGAGGCATCTGTCAGCAAAGGAGAAACCTTTGTGATCCCCAGGGCTGCAGATATTGGTGTCACTTCAGAGCCAGCAGCTCCAGCCTCTGCTGGGCTCAGACACAAGTGACTTCCAAGGATTTCTTGTGCACAGGGAGACCCCGAAGGAGCCTGGGAAGGCCTTGGCCTGGCAGGAGCTGACAGCACAGAAACACCAACCACAGCAGCTGTGGCTGCAGAAAATCAGTGGGGACGGACAGAAAACATCAGTGGGGACATTGTTGGGGATCTTTTCTGGGAACTTGAGGGTGGGGAGGCCCTGGCACAGGGTGCCCAGAGAAGCTTTGGCTACCCCATCCCTGGAAGTGCCCAAGGCCAGGTTGGAGCAGCCTGGGATAGTGGGAGGTGTCCCTTCCCATGCAGGGACCATGAGATGACCTTTGAAATTCCCTCCCAACCCATTCTGAGGTTCTGTGATTATTCTGTGGTTCCATGACCCACATCCCAGCACAAAGAGCAGGACCTGCCGAGGATTCTGTGCTGGAATTGCACAGGAGGACAACCAGATCCTCAGATCCTGTGTCTGGGAAGAGGAACTTGGTTGGGAGCCCAGGGAAACCATTCCAGGCTGAAGGCTGTAACTCAATTAGGAAAAGGGAAAACTGCTCCCACCAATGGGTCACACTTGGTGGAGCTGAAATTCAAGGAGACGCCTGACCCTTGTGGAGCAGGAATGGCTGTGCACAGTCTGAGGGATCAGGGTTCAGCCCTGGGGCCTGATCCCACAGGTGGGTCTCAAACAGGTGAAGGAATCGCTGAGGCCTGGAGACAGATCCCCCAGTTATTCACTATCTGGGTCTCTGTGACTTTTGGAAATTGCAGCCCTGCACACCCGGGATAGATTCTGACTGCACAGCACCTTCCCCTCAGTGTTTTTCCGCTGATTCCCACTGAGCTGTGCTTGACTTGCCTCAGTGTGATGGTGGAGAAACCTCAGTTGCTCAGCAATCAGTGCTGTGTGTTCCTGGGGTGCAGCAGAGCAGCCTGGAGGGGATTTGGGGCTGCTGTTGCCTTCCCTGCTGCCTTTCAAACACCTGGGGGATGGCTGGTGGGGCCAGGAGGAGCCCTGTGCTGCTTGCTGCCCTTCCTGGGGCACGGAGGGAAAAGCTCATGCCTGGGATGTTGAAGTTTTACATCAGACCTGTCCAGCTGAGATTCCTTGTCAATGGTTTGCTCTGAGGACAGGGGAACAGGCTGGAAACAGCAACAAACCCCCGGGTTATAGAATCATGTAATCACAGAATATCCGGAGCTGGAAGGGACCCCCAGGGATCATCCAGGTCAGCTCCTGGCCCTGCACAGACACCCCAGTAATCCCACCCTGTGCCTCAGAGCCTTGTCCAACACTCCTGGAGCTCTGGGACAGGGTTTTTTTGGTGCCAGATATTTTGCCTGTTGCTGCATGAAGGACTTGTGGCTCTTTCAAGTCCCCGTGTTCCACCTCCCAGGACATTCTGCAAGCCACCACCTCTGTCAGCTCTGTCGAGTGGTTTTGGGCTCAGGAGCCTCCCTGAATCGTTTGCAGGTTCTTTGTGTGCTCAGAGGAATTGGGATGAGGTGTCCAGGGCCTCACACTGGGCATTGCAAAGATCCCTGAGGAGGGTGAGAGACCTGGGGCAGAAAGGGGGGCTGGAGGAGAAATGGGGGGCTGAGATGGGGGGGAACTGTCTGACCCAGGGCAATGCACCAACCTGGCACCAAGATTGCTGGAACTGTGCCTTGTTTGGGAGCTGATCCTCATCCCATCACCCGCTCCACAGTTCCTGACAAACCCATGCAGAAATTCCCTTTTCCTTTGGAAAAGAAGGAGGAGGGTGACAGAACCAGACATCACAGGTCTGTGATTATGAACTGAATTATTGATGTTCTCTTCTTATGAGTCAAAGTCTTTATTGCAGCAGAATGTTGGATTATGACAGCTAATGGTCTGGACAGACTCTGCTCTGCATTATTGATATCAATCACCTCCTTCCCTCCATGTGTGGGACTCCTGGGTCGAAGGATTACTGCAGAGAAGAATTTTTGAGCAGGAATTAAAATAAAATCGAGTTCATTTCCATGGGATTTATCCTTTCACTGATTTACATTAATCCTTTACATATGTGATTTTTTTTTAAATTTTTTTAGTTTTTACACACAGGATTGTCAAGGGAACAAGAATCCCATGAAAACAGCTGGGATTTACTTCCAACATGGGGTTCCAGCTGGGAGGTAGTTGCTTAGACACTGAATTGCCTTGAGTTTCCTTATCCTGTTTACAATTGCTTGTCAATCCACTGAGCATTGACATCTCCTCTTGCTCCAGGAACAATGAAGGCCAAGGAAAATCAGCACTGAACTTCGAAGTTCAAACACTCCAACACATGCACATATAAATCTGCAGCACCTCTTTTAACTAAAGAACGAGTTAGTGACAAACAAAATGTTCTTCTGGATAATTTATGGCCACATTTGTCAGTTAATTACTCAGACTAAACAGCTTCAGCAGGGGAACAGAGATATCTGTTTATCTTGAAGTCATTTACCAGGCACTAAACAAGTTCTGGGCATGTTTTCTTCCCTTTCAGAAACCAAGATCCCTCTCGTTTGCCTACCACAATATTTACACCCAAGCAGGATGACTGGCAAGCAGGAAAAGTTGAATGAAGCACCTAGAAAACAAAGCCACAAAGCAAATGCTTCAAACTTTACAATTCACATTTATTTTGAAAAAATGTTTTGTTAAAAATACTCCTACAAAGGCATTGGAGCAGCGGGTTTCTGTTTCCTTTATAAATACATCTGATTTCTTTATTATTTCTTTTTTTTTTTCCCTCAGTAACACCGAAAGACACGTGACGGACCCAGGGAAGCCCCGGCCTGAATGGAAGACACAGCCCTGTGTGACAAGGACCTGCACACCATCTCCCCATTCACAATTAAAAAAACCATACAAACACTGGCATGACAAGTGTTATTAAGGGGTCACAGCCAAATCCGGAGACATGGAGTGTGGGAAAGCAGGACTGGGGACACCCTGGAGCCTGGAGTGTCCTGGGACTAGTCCAGGGGATGACAAGGTGTAGTGTTGGCTGCCACACTTGTCTTTGGATGGTTGAAGATACACCTCATTTCCCCATCCCACACTGCCAGCCCCACACTGCCAGCTCCTCCCAAAGCTCCCAGCCCTCCCCAAAGCTCCCAGCCCCTTCCCAAAGCTCCCAGCCCTTCCCAAATCTTCTAATCCTTCCCAAAGCTCCCAGCCCTTTCCAAAGCTCCCAGCCCTCCCCAAAGCTCCCAGCCCTTCCCAAATCTTCCAGCCCTTCCCAAAGTTCCCAGCCCCTTCCCAAAGCTCTCAGTTCCTTCCCAAAGCTCCCAGCTCCTCCCAAATATTCCATCTCCTTCCCAAAGCTCCCAGCTCCTTCCCAAAGCTGTGACAATGAGGTCAGAGCCTGGGAAAAAACTCCCCTCCCTACAAACCTTCCCTCTGACATCAGCAGCTCCTCCACAAATCTTCCAGTGATGTTTTCCAAGTGGTGCTTTCCCACCATGTCACGTTGGAGGAGCCTTTGGAACAAACTGCCAAGATCTGGGAATGCCCTGATGGATCCCAGGGCTCACCCCACACCCTGCTGCCTCCCTGCCCCCTCCCACCTCAGCCTGGGGCTTCCTTCCCTCCAGGACCTCCTTGGTCTGAGCCAGGAAAGGACCATTCCAGCTCCCAGTCTGTTCCAGTGGGAACGTGGACAGTTGGGGGGGCCCTTCAGCTCCTCAGAAGGAGGAACAGCCCCATCCAGGGCTGGGGGGGTGGTGTGGATTCCCTGAGGGGATGTCTCAGCTCCTGAACCCCCCTGTGTCCTGCACCCCCCTGGCTCTCAGACCCTGGGCTGGGGAAGCTTTGGCTGGGACACGGCTTGGGAAGGTCAGGTTGTTTCTCCAGCAGGAGCTGCTCCTGCTTGGCTTTGGCTGCAGCTGCTTGAACACCCTCCCAAAACTTGCAGCGGGGCCTCCCTGGGCAGACTGATCCCATCCGAACCAAGCAGCACGGCAGGGACACACACAGGGCCAGCAAAGCCTCTCCAAAGCAAACCTGGGAAGAGAAATCCTGTCCTCAGACTGAAGGATGGGCTCATTTACCTGTGGGGAAGGGGCAGGGCTGGACCTTGTTCCCTGAACTATCCCATGGGAACACTGACCATGGATCCTGACACACCTGAGCAGGTTTCAGTCAGCTTTCTACTCCTTTATCCAGGAAGATCTGGGATGTGAGGGGGATGATGTTTCCAGGAGGGAAGGGAGGAAGACACACGGGCAAAGGGGGGATCTTTTCATGGGAAGAAATGTAGCTAAAAACAGGTTCTGAGCTCCAGGGAGCGGTGGCCCAAACCCAAATCATCCATCCAGCCTTCCCACACTGGGAGAGGGGCAGAGGGCAGAGGAACAAGACAGAGAACAGAATTCTGGAGAGGGAGGACAAGAAAAAGGTGCAAGAGCCACAGGCTGGGAAGGGGATGGAGAAGTCACTGAAGAAGGGCATCCAACAGAATGTTCCCTGATGCAGGGGGCTCTGGATCCACAGGAGAAGAAAGAGATGCAAGCCCCCACATCTGATCCCTGCTTTCCCCCCCTCCAGCAGGATGGCAGAGGGTGTTCTGGTTCAGAAGGAACATTATGAAGAGGAGGGAAGTGATGTGAGGACTTGGGCAGGAGAACATGGATGATGGAGGAGAAGCACAGCCTGGCACCAGGGATTGCCCTCCTTGTCAGGGCACCCACGAGCTGCAGCTCATTCTTAGTGTCTCCTACTCCCTCACCCTCCAGGGGCTCTTTCCTTCCACCTCTGCTCAAAGCAAGTTTCCCACTGCCCAGATCTCCCTGTTGGATGGGACACGAACGACCAGACTTGTCTGTCACTCTGCCCATGGCTCATCCTGGGCAGGCTGAGCTGGGTTCTCCCATTTCCCTCCACTGTTGAACAGCTTGGAAGAAAACTCTGAAGCTTGAAAAAAACAATGGTCAGTGATTGTACAGACGTGAGGGACCCGACCACAACCAGACTGGGAGACCCTGAGCAAGTTCTTACTGCAGAGGCAGAGCAGGATTTTGGGAACTCCTGCAATTGGAACTTCAGTTCCCTGTGCCTCAGCCCTGTGGGAAGCCTTGGTTGGGCTCTAGGACACATGTGCCACATGTTCCACAGACTGGGAGGTGCTCAGGGCTGCTGGGAACAGACACAGTCGTCATGAGAAGCTGGGCTGGCCAACATGAAACCCACAGCCCTGAAACTTGGCCTCCTCACATGAAAACTGGGCTGTCCCTCACTAAAAGCTGGGATTTTCCTATGATCTCAGTGCTCCTGGGATGATAAACACAGAAAATGTGATTTTCAGAGGGCAAAAGAACAATAAAACTCGTCATAAACCCCGTCCTCCAGACCACACTGGCCCTGCCCCAGTCCCCACTGGAGATGAGAGCCCAGAGCACAAATGCACCAACTGTGGCCCTTCCCTGGGGTCCTACAGCTCTCAAGAGTCTGCAGGAGCCAGAAAAACACAGTCAGGGATCCCTTCAGCTCAGGCAGGCCCTTGTCCCACAGTCCTGGGCTGCTCTGCAGAGGGAAACAAAGCACTGCCCATGTCAAACAACTTCTCATTTGTGCCATCAAGGCAGAACAACCCACAGGAGGGTTTCGGTGTCCCCAGGACATAAAGAGCCAATTCAGGTTCAGAGCTGGCCCAGCACTCACACCTCACCCTTGCACTTAGTCCCTGCCTGTATCTTGTCCTGGAGCCCCCAACAGCCAGTGCCTGCTCTGGGGTCCCTCTGGGGTGTCACTGCCCTCCCCCAGCCCAGCCCTGAGCAGCTCCATCGCACCAAGAGCTCTTTGACCATTTAGGCAATTCAGGGAACTTGTCCCAAGGCTCCTTTCCTGCATTTCCCCCCCTGGGGCAGCTCCAGAGGGTCCAGCTGGACCCATGGCCAAGGAAGCAGCAGGTGCCAGGGCTGAGCCAATGCAGAGGGACAAGTGTCACTGTGACAAAGCACAGGCCAGCAGAGGAGGGGAGGGAGTCATGAAAGAAAGTTTGTGGGAAAGATGCTTCCCTAGAGAACTCCCACATCCAAAGCAGGATGGACCACCAAGTCAGCCTCCCTGTTTGTGCCTTTCCTGCTGCTTGAGGCCCTGATGTCACATCTGAGTCCCTGAGCAGCTCTGAGCCCCAGGGGTGCCTTGGGATACACCAGGAATGGGGAGGAAACAAGTGGTTTCCTCTGACATGGGAAACCCTCCAGCTCCACACTGAAATCCTTCCCCAGAAAGAGTGAAAATGGAGAATCAGTGATGCTGGAGGGAGTGGTTGGGCTTTTAAGAGCTGCAAAATGTGTCAGCCCCAAGAACTGAGGGTGTAAAGGAGTTCTGGGGGGAGGCTCTTACACCCCCAGGAACTGGGACCCAGAGAAACTGGAAGAGGTAATTTGGGGTTGAGATTATTCTTTCACAAGTTTGTCCACTCCTCTTTTAAATCAAATCACAGAATCTCAGAATGGTTTGGGTTGGGAGGGCCCATCTCATCCCACCATCCCAGGTTATCCAATCTTGGACATTCCAGGGCTGGGGCAGCCACAGCTTCTCTGGGCACCCTGTGCCGGGGCCTCCCCACCCTCACAGGGAAGAATTTCTGCCTAATATCCCATTTAATTTACCCTCCTTCAGCCCAAAGTCATTCCTCCTTTTCCTACCTAATACCTGTATCCCATCTCATTCCTGTATCCCACCCAGTGCTGGATTACCCTGAGTTCCACCCTTCAGTCTCTGTGCTTTGTGGCAAACCATGATCTGCTTCACCCTCTCAGTGCTGCCCTGTCAGAAACACTGGCTGCAGCTTTTGCAGCTTTCTCACATCTTTCCTGATTCCAGGGCATTACATTTTTGTCATCATGGTTTATCTCTGCCAGACCAAGAATGAAAATCTATTTATCTCTTACACCTCCCCAGGACTTCTGGCAGTTCCAGGGGCACCTCTCTGTGTATTTCTTCATTTCTCTGCATCCTTTTTGAGTTGAGAACAAAAGCCTTTGAGGAGCCATCAGGAATCCCCTGGCTCAGAACCTCGTGGGAGGGCTCCAGGGGCCAAATTTAACAGCAACCAGAGGTTTCACATTTATTCTCCAAGCTGGGAGGGTTTGCCACACCATCTGTCCCAACCTGGGGCTGTTTGGGGCTGGTGCTTTTGTCAACCTCCATCTCCTGAACCAGAGCCCGGAGTTCTGAGCTGGGAGAGCAGACAAAGGTAAACTGGGGGAAAAGGGTGGTTTGACTGTCAGCTTAAACCTCAGCTCAGAATTAGTCCTCAGAATGTCCCAGGGTGGGTTGGGTTGGAAGGGACCTGACAAATCATCTCATTGCACCCCCTGAGCACGGGCAGGACTCCTCCTGGAACCCCTTCCATCAGTGTTTGCTGACACAGCTCTTTGGATGTTAAAGACTCCACAAAGTTTAATCCTTTCCTCCCAGACTTGGCTGGAACCAGCAAAGGACACGGCACAACCTCTGTGCAGGGACTCCAGCCTGACCTCAGAGGGAGAGCTGGGAGCCACAGCTGAGGCACCTGAAAACTTCCTCCAGTGTCCTGAACGATGGCTGGAAAAGCTCCAACCCAACATTGGTTGTTCTTTAATTTTTCATGAAGGCAAAACAGGGTTCCTTATGAAAAATGAGGCACCCAAGGGTGAATGTCTTGGGATGGCAATGGGGGCACTGAGATATCCTGCAGAGATACAGAGGGAATGCTGCTCCACTCCTGTGAGCTCAGGACCACGGGGGAATTTCTTCCAGAATTAAAAAAAAAAAGGGGGCGGGAATTCCTGAACTGATTGCAAGACAGGTAGGAACAGACAGAACTGCAAATCCAGACAAAGATTTGTGGGGAGAGAGGACTTTGTGCTCCCAATCCCGAATTTCTGCAAATAACATTTGTCAGTGGAGTTGGCAGGAGCAGCAGAGGGGGAGCAGGGAAGTAAATTCCAGGAAATATTGGCAGAGTGCAGGGAATTTTCTAGGAGAGCTCTGGAAGATTTTCCAGGAAATATCTGCAGAGTGCAGGGAATTTTCTAGGAGAGCTCTGGAAGACTGGAACGTTCAGAAGCAAACACAGACTGAGGTTGTGTCCTGTCTTTGAGAAGGGCAAAGAATCACAAGAAGCAAATCCATCCTGAACAAGACTAAAAAAAGGCCAAAATGTGCCTGGAGAGAAACCCCTCGTGTTCTGCACAGGAGGAGGAGTCCAGGACAAGGAGAAATCAACAACAGGGAAGAATTTTCTGGTGGAAATTGCTCATGAGACTGAGGCAGAACTGCCCAGACCTGGGACTGTGGTGGAACCAGCACAAGGTGGGACCTGTGGTCCCAAATCAACCCCAGGACAGGATGGGGAGGGTTGGCTGTTGATTTGGAGATTCAGAAAATTAGGAATTTTAGTGAGTTAGGTAAGGTCATAGAGATTTAGGGATTTTAGTGAATTTTAGGAGGGTCAGTAGATTTCAAAATCATCCAAGAGGCCTGAGCATTAAGGTTGAATATTAGGGGTGAAAAACGCTGTCCTGCAGTCTCTGAAGGCAAACAAAAGTGAGTGTTGGCCACAACAAGGGGAAAGGAATTAGCAACATTGGAGCTGATTTGTTGAAGGACTCATGGCAGAGAGCATGTCCATGCCATAATGTTGAAAGGATGAATATTCATGGTGTGATTTGCATATGTGTAAGGCAAGAGGTTAAAGATTGGTGACAATTGGTGACAGGGACAGCCCAGCCCATGGAACATGGACGTGGCATTTGGCTGAATCCACTGATACAAAGGATCAGGGCTGGAAGGATTAGACCAGGACCAGGGTTGGTGCTGGGGCTGGAAGCAGATCCCACACCAGCTCCCTGTGGATTCAGTGCAGAAGGAGGGGAACACAGGGAAGGAGAGAATTTTTAGGTTGTTTTCAGTGGCAGGAGAGAAAGAAGAAGTTGGTGCTGCATTAGTTGTTCATAACTTCGAGGGAGGAAAAGCTGAATCCTGTGTGTGAAGAACTTGCCAGTGTATAGAATTTCTGAGGATGTATAAAATTTCAGGGGATGGAAAAAAGAGCGACATTAAATCAGCCCCGAGTCAGACATGCAGGAAGGAAGATGATTTACATTAAAACTATAAACTCCACTAAAGCAAAGCAGACAGCAGTGAGACTTCCAGCCCTGCATCCACACCCCGAGGCAGCCCCAGATTTATTGCATCATCACAGGACACAACTGCAGCAGAGTTCAAGCCCTGACTCCAGGTTTCGTATAAATCAGCCTGCAAAATGTAACAAGAGGTTTCCTCAGCTGCTCAAAGCCTCCAAGTGGTTTTCTCTACAGGCCACTGCTAATTCACAGCCTGGGTGAGGATTCCTGGGAAAGCAGCTTTGCTTTAATCCACGTTCAAGGAACAGCCTTGGAGGGGTGTGGGGAAGCAGCAGAGCCCAGGGAACTGCACTGGGCAGGGCTGGAGCAGCCAGGGAAGGGACAGGGATCCTTTGGGAAAGGGGTAACGGGATGCAGCAGATGTGCCAAGGCAGAGCCCAGAGCTCTGTTTCCTCCCCAGCTCCTTCTCTGACTGTGGTGTGTCCTGGCCCAGCAGAGCCTGGTCAGTGAGTGGCCCAGAGCTCTGGGATGGAACTCCACGCTGGAATTCCAACACTGAAGGAATCCTGACAGCCCCACTGAGGTGGATCCCATGGAAGCCCCAAGCACGAATTGCTGCCTTTGGGAGCTGAGGATGCCATGGGGAGGAGCAGCTCCTCAGCTGCTGAAACCCACAAATCTCCACTGATTTATGGAAGGCAGCTCTGGGGTTTTCCTGGGAGGGGGGCAGGTCATTTGGGGAGGGGAGGTGCTGTTCACCCCGTTTCTGTGTCCCACAAGGACAAGTGACCCCTCATGGCACATCTTCTCCTTTCCCCTTCACACTCCTGTGCTGCAATCCCAGGGAAAAGGCTGGTGGCAACAGCTGGAAAACACCCACTAAAGATATTTTAACTTTTTTACTCTCCACAGAAGCTTTGCTTTCTCCTCTCTGCCCTGGAAATTCTGCAAGATTTGAGCTCATCCCTGGCCAACCACCTGAGAACTTCCAACCTGCTCAGCTCCCCAGCCAAACCCATCCCCAGGGTGCCCTGGGCAGGACAAGGCAGTGGGAAAAGGAGGAGAAGGGGAGGCCTGGGAGGGGCTGGAAAGGTAGAGGGAAAACGTGAAAACTGCAACAAGCCACCTGAAAATGTCCTTGTGACCATTTTTGCTCCGTACCCACATGCACACACCCACATGCACAACAGCATTTCACAGTGTCAACGTCAGCAAGTGCCTTCTCCCTGTGGAACACGCTGCATTTTGCCATCAGGCTCCCGTTTCACAGCAGAGCCCTGAAATAAATATGGGCAAGTCACTGCAGGGGCTCTGCCCTGCACTGCAGAACGTGCCAGAGGCCTTTGCAACCCAAGGATTTGACAGGAACTCGGCTCCTCGTGCTCCCAGGAGAGCTGAGGGATGCAGGGAACTGCAGTGCTTTCTGGACTGTGTCTATTTTAGCCCAGTTCTCCATCAGTCCTGCACAGCCCAGCCCAGATGTCACAAACAGATGGCCATGTGTCACTTTTAGAACCACCACCATGTGATGTTTGGTCAGAAGCAGAGACAAGGATGTGCTTTCTCTGTCCTGCAGACGACTGTCACAGCTCTGGGGGCTGGTGGCACTGAGCTGGGCCCTGGGGCTGGCAGGCAGGTGACTGTGACAGGAGTCAGTGTGACAGGAGTCAGTGCATGGAGCCCAAATGGCTCCGAAGGAACAACACCTGAAGTGCCCTTCCCAGCCCTGAGTGGCTCTGAAGGGGTTCTGCCCGGGCATTGCTCCTCCTCAGTGTCTCCAGGGATGTCTGGGGTGGCAGAGAACAGTCAGGAATTGTTGGGAAGGACAACTGAAGGCCACCCTGTGTTCCTTCCACACGGCTGCCCCCCAGGAATGTGCTGGGGGGGGGCGTTTCTAGGCGGGAAGCTCTCCTGGCACAGCTCTGGCACAGCCCTGGCACAGCCCCTGGTTGGCTGGGGTAGGACAGATTGGCACAGCACCATCCTTCCCTCACCCTGGGCTGCCACCACACAGCTCCAGACATTCCTTTGGGAAAGACTGACAACTGCTCCTTGTTAAACTACGGGAGACAGAGGCACCAAGGGAGAGCCCTCCCTGCTCCCCACACAGGACCAGACACTGGAGAAGTCCCTGGATTCCCTCTGTGCCCTCTGCAAACTCGTCCTGTGTCAGCTCCAGGGATTTTTCCATGTTCTCTCAAAGCTGAGTCCATTCCCTGCCCAGGAGCCAGTGGCATTCCAAGTATTCCTTTGGATACACCAGGCTGGATTGGGCCACTCAGGTGATAAATGCAGGTACCACCAGACAGCACATTGCCCACCTGACAGAGGGGCAGGGCAGTGGTGCTGCTGCCAGAGGGGCTGCCCTGGAGGCACTGAGCTCAGAACACTGGGCACAGCACTCCCTTGTGCTGGGCCTCACCTCCCCAGTGTGCTCTGGGTGCAAACACGAACACAGCACTGCCCTGGAGACTTTGGATTGCCAGATTTTGGGCCAATCCCTGCAGCTGAGGCCTCTGCTGCTGCAGCACCAAACTCTGGGACAGTGACAGAGCTCAGCAGAGCAGCAGCTCTGGCTCGCAGGGAATGGTCTGGGGCTTCCTCGGTGGATTTTGGTCTGTCTGGGCTGGCAGCAGAAAATGCTGAAAGCTGTTTATAAATGGCCTCATATTTTACAAGATGATGTCTGGCCTCAGAGGTCTAGACAGCTCGGGATTTTCATGCACAGCAGACACACTTCCTCTTGGATTCAGCTCCCGGAAAATGGAGCCAGGCAGCTCCAGTGAACACGCCCTCAGCACCCTCAGCACTGCCGAACACGGGGGGGACTCCAGGAATGAGGTGGCAGTGGCACCCAAGGGCCTGCAAACCCCAGTTCTGCTGGCCACGGCCAGGGGATGGGGGGGTGGAGAAACTGGACAAATGCCACGTGTGGCCAGAGGAAGGTGGTGGTGACCAGGAGTGTTTTCAAGGATCAAAAGGTGGTGCCAGACAGGGGGAACAACCTGATTCCCCTTTGCACCTCCCTGCACTCGGTTGGTGGCATTTACACATCCCAAAGGCCTGGTCAGCAACGCGAGGATTTATTTCAATTATTTATAAACCCACTTGTTGATCCTCCAGCTTTGACCCCCAGCATTTTGCCCCCCCCAGACCTGGGCTCAGGTTTTTGCCTTGGGCTCCCCTCGAGGTGAGGGGCTGAGGCTGAAGGTGCCTCAGAGCCCCCAGAGCATCCTGTGACAAAGAGCCTGGTCCCCAAAAGCCCAGAGAGGCTGCACAGCACCATCCCCACCTGGCACATCACACAACTCCCATCCCCAACCCAGCAGCTGCTCTGGGAGTTCTGGGCTCCCCTCTGCCTCCCTGTGCTCCCTGCACCAACCTCAGGCCTTTCCAAGGGCTCTGGCAGCCAGCCGGGAGTCAGCATCCCCTCAAAAACCCAGCCACCCCTCATCCCTCCCCCCTCAGACCCTCTGGGGTGCTGCTCACCAGCCCCCTGAACTGGGCTGGGGGGATCATTTCATCTTGGCCAACAACTGGAAACCCACGAGCCACCAATACCTGCCAGGCCACGACGGGTGGGAAGGAACAAAGAGGCAAAAGGGAGGAGATGTGCGCGTAAAAAACCTTTTTCTCCTGGCACATTGTCAATAAGCTGCAAATTTTTCCTTCCACAGGGAAGGGATTTAAGTTCTTGGATGATATGATGCTTGGAGATGTCATTTCTTTTTTCAACAAAAAGAGAAAAGAAACAAACGAACCCCAACCAAGGGAAAAACTTCCCAACCCCAAACTCACCAACTGGTGGTAACAAAACAATGCAAAAGGGACAAATCTCCCGACAATGACAACCGAAAAATAAAGGTACATGTCAGCATTTGTAATCAAAAACTACTACATACTGTACTTGGGAAGTCTTCTGGGAAAAGATCATTGGCATCTAGAAAGGGCATCACTACAAGTCTGGTGCGTGTGATATGTGTGAGACACGAGGCCTTGGCAGGATGGACGGACCCTTAGGAAACTGTCACTCCCAAAACTGTTCCATGACAAGAGAAAATAAGAGATGTAAAAAGGATTGGTTCTTTTTACCCCGTCCCCACCCCCCAGGCGTTACAGATTCCTTCTCCTTGGTAGGAAACAGCCTCCTCTAGTTCTTAAGTTTATTTGTTGTGGGTTGTTTTTTAGAAAACAAAAACAAAAACAAAAACAAGTCTTCAGCTTTTGAAGAAGTTCATCAGTTTCTGAGATCTGAGATGCGCTTGGGTCCACAGCACCAAAGAGCTTCAGCTCTCCCCCCTTTGATTTGGCTCCCAGGGGCTCTGGGGAAGGGGCTGCACGAGGTTCCCAGAGCCACAGCCCACGGGAGGGAGGGATGTGCTTCTCCTGCCCTTCCCTTGCATTCCTCTCATCCCTCAGCCTGGAAAAGTCTCGTGGCTCCAGAGGTGCCTGGCCCAGCTGCAGCAGCCTTGTGCAAGAGGAAACATGAAGCTGCTCTTTTCTCTTCCTTTGGAGACTCCCAGTGGGTTTGGAGCCCTTTTCAAGAACGCAATTGCTTTATTATTATTGAAAAATATTTCACAGTTTGTGTGTTTGTTTTTTGTTTTGTGGTTTGTTTTTTTTTTTTTCTTTCAAAATAGTTGTCTTTTTTTTTTGTTGTTATTTTGTTTTGTTCCCTTTTTCCATTGCTTAAATTCTAGAAGCTCTTGGTGACTTCTGGTGGTTGAGGACAAGGGGGTTCCTTCCTGCTGCCCTGCCCTGTCTCTGGTCTGTGCAGAACACTCAGGAACTGGAGCTTGGACACCCAGGGGCCGAGGGGAGCAGGGCCTCGAGGAAGAGGAGGAGGAGGAGGAGGAGGAGGACACGCAGCCATCAAACCTCCACAGACTGGATTTGGTTCATCTGTGCCCTCATCACCTGGATACTGTTCAGGATTTTCTTCTGGTGTCCTGCTAAAGTGACCCCCACTCGCAGAATGTCCCTTTGGGAGGAAAAGAAACAAACACAAATGTCAGGAGATGTTTCCTCACAGCAGAATGAGACCAGACATGAGATTTAAGATGATTCTTAAGGCCCCTTTCAACCCAAACCATTGCGTGAGTCCATGTTTCCATGATCCCATGATCCCATGAGAAGGGTATGCAGGGAACTGAAGTCTCCATGGATTTCTTCCATGAATGCAGTCAGTGCAAACCCTGTGAAAACCCGACACTTTTTCAGGCTTATCCTCCATTTTTGGTATTTTTTACACCTCAGAAGTCCTGGAACCTCAACAGAGAGTGTGAGACCAACTGCCCTGGGCTCTGCTCACTGCTTGCAACTCAACTTGCCTTAAATGTTCGACCCCTGCATGATTTAGTATGGATTCACTTTCATTTTGTGACACTGAGCCCTTCTTCCCATCCCTGGAGACACAGGACCAGGATATCCTGTCCTTCATCAGTCACCTTCCTCCCCCTGTGCAGTTCAGAGCTGTTCTTGGTGCTTTTGATTTGACAAGACCCTGAAATTATCAATTTTTGTACTTATCCTTTGTGTTAAATCATGGGACTCTAATTTTTGGAGTGTTTCTGGTTTTTATAGACATTGAGCAACTGGGAGAAATAAAGAGAAATGAAGGTGATGCCAAGAGCTCGAGTGGGACTCTGCTCTGCTCCCATCTGTGGCTCTGGCTGAGGTTACTCCCAAACAAACCTCAGTTATGGATTCTTCACATCTCCTTCCCATCCAGGGCTGGGTGACATCAATGGGATGTGACCCACACTGCACCTTTTCTCCTTGAGCGTCAGGAATGATTTCTAAGAGGAACCCCTGGCTGGTTTAGAGTGGAGGCCAATGGGCAAAGAAGGGGAACCAGGAGCTCTAAGAAAGGTGGGAAAATTCTTCCCTCATGTCTGTAAACCAGGATAAGAATGTGACTCTGCACAGCCCTGTGATTCCAATCTTTCTGCCCTGGAAATCAGATATTGGATTACATGTGAAGGAGAAATCCTTCCCTGTGAGGGTGGGCAGGCCCTGGCACAGGGTGCCCAGAGAAGCTGTGACTGCCCCATCCCTGGGAGTGTCCCAGGCCAGGTTGGACAATCTGGGATAGTGGAAGGGGGTGGGCTGAGATGAGCTTTAAGGTCCTTTCCCACTCAAACTGCTGTGTGACTCCTGACAGACCATTTGGTGGCCCAGGTGGCCCAGGCTGCAGAGAATCCAGTGGGAAACCTTCCCAGCAGTGATGTCAGGAACTGACTCAGGCTCCAGGGAACATTCCCCCCTGGCTGGGTGTCCATGTCTGAGGGAAACAGCAGCTCCATTTCCACCATTATGGACTCCTGCAAAGACCAGTGAACAGCAGGTGGTGCCGGGTTCTGTCACAAGGAGAAAGAACTCGGACCATCCTTCTCTCTATTTTATTTCCAGGCAAGAGGTGAGGGATGTGGAAGGGAGGTTAGTCAAAAGTGGTGGGACAGGAGCTGAGGATGCTCTTGTGGTTGTGCTGAAGGCACTTGGGGAGGACTTGGAAGTCTCTGTGAGGGGTGTGGGAAGGGACTGGGAGAAGTGGCATTTCAGGGACACTGAGGATGTCTGTGGCAGAACCTCCTGCCAGATCCTGCAAACAGCACAGCCCAGGCAGGGTTTGGTTGTGCTGTGAGTCTGAACCTTTGGCTGAACTTCTTCCCCACCCTTCAGATTTTGTAGGACCCTCTTCCTGCTGCAGGAACAGGGCCAACACTGAGCCAAAACCATCCCCAGGGCCTTGGGGTTGTAGCACAGCAACACTGCCACAGCCAGAACTGCCACAGCCAGGACTGCCACAGCCAGAACTGCCACAGCCAGGACTGCCACAGCCAGAACTGCCACAGCCAGGACTGCCACAGCCAGGACTGCCACAGCCAGGACTGCCACAGGGATTTCCCAGCAGCAAAAAAGAATAAAAAGCCAGCAAAAGTCCCACTGGCTGTTTTAGTGAACGGATTCTGACTCACTGGTAGATTTAAAATGTCGATTTAGGCACCAAATCCAAAAACCTTCCTGGTCACCAGGCAGCACTTCAATGGCTTTAAAGCTTGGCCCTTTCTGAGGGTTTCTACAGTGAACTGGAACCAAACTCAGACCTTCCACCAGAGGCGTCACAGCCCCACCCAGCCCCAAGGGATTTCAAAGCCCACCACAAATGATTTCAGCTGTCTGCCTGCTCTGAAGAACTTGCTAGAATTTGTCAGTGCAGGATGGTTTTAGTAGATGCAGGAGAATAGAGAACAAACTTGAAACCATCCCCCAAGAGGGGACCTTATCAAGGATAAGGCCATGACCTTATCAAGGAGTCAGAGGCTGGAGCAGACTCTGCTTGATGGTGGCAAACAATGGGACATGAGGAGAACAGAAACTGAGGCTCAGGAAGTTCCACCTGAACACCAGGAAGCATTTCCCACTGTGCAGGTGAGGGAGCACTGGGCAGGCTGCCCAGACAGGCTCTGGAGTCTCCCTCCCTGGAGATATTCCATTATCTGGACACCATCCTGAGAAAGGTGTTCCAGGAGACTCTTGTTGGGCAGGAAGGTTGGGCTGGACGACCTCCAGTGGTCCTTCCAACCTCTCCCACTCTGTGGGTCCATGATCTGGACCTTCAGAGGCCTTTCTTAGACAGAACACCCTTGTCTCCATCACTGACACACTGAGGGCACTGCGGAGTCTGAAAGGTCTCAAGCTTGTGGAGGATTTTATGATGCCTCCTGAAATCTCCCTTTGTCCCTTGCTGGGGTTCTGGAGCCCCTGGGGGGGTGACCATTTTCCCAGAGGGGCTGTGCAGTGTGACAAAGAGGAGATAATTCTGCAGGTGCAGTGACAGGACACAGACCCTGGAGACCAGACAGAGCCTCCAGAAACCGAACAGACCAAAAGTGGCTCTGTAAAGCAACAATTCTATAAAAGTAAAAATGCATCCTGTGAAAATAAAAGTGAATTCAATAACAACCAACTGTCAAACTGCTGAGATTTGCCTGTGCCTTGAGACTCCAAGCCTGGGCACTTACTCTACAGTCATCTGAGATACCACATCAAAGGTGGTGAAGCCAGCACTGGCAAAGCTCTCCTTGTACTGGCTCATCTTGATGGCATCCAGCCACTCATCCACAGTGTTGAAGCTGCTGTAATCCGGGATTGTGCGGTCCAGGAGCGGGAGGTTCATCCTGAAACACAGAAATGAGGGGAATGAGCACAACAAGAGCCACAAGCACGTTCCTGCAGCCTCCAGCACCTGGAGCAGCATCACACCCAGAGCCTGCCCTGTGCCACCCAGACAGAGCTGCTCTGCTGGGGAGGGACTGCACAGAGCCCCAGGGAAGTCACAGGGTCACAGGTTATTCTGAGNCATCAGCTCCTCCAGGACAGGCAGGAGCCACCAGAGATGATGGGGTGCAGCTCTAAAGTCCTGGCTGCACAGGGGGAGAAAGTTCCTTCTCATAACAGGACCAGTGCTTCCCACAAGCTGGTGAATCCCACCCACCCCAGGGAAGCCTCCCACTCCCTCACGAGGCTTTTCTGTCTCCCTGAGTGTGAGATGGGCCAAGCAGAGCAGCCACACTCCTCCAGAAGTGTCCATGACTCCAGGGTGCTCCTCTGTGTGCACAGGAACTGTCCGTGAGCTGTCCGTGCTCACCAGCCCACGCAGAGGGACCAGAGGGACCTCGACATCCCTGCCCTGTGGCTGCCCCATCCCTGGGAGTGTTCAAGGCCACTTGGGTGGGGCTTGGAGCCACCTGGGCCAGTGGGAGGTGTCTCTGCCATGGCAGGGGGTGCAACGAGATGGGCTTTGAGGTTCTTTCCAACCTAAAATGTTCTGGGATTCTGTGACCTTCCAATGCCCTCCCCCTAAAGGACCAACACAGGCCCAGCTGCCTCCAGAGCAGCTCCTGGAGGGAAGCAGAGATGGTGCCCAGCAGGGACAGTGCCCAGCAGGGACAGTGCCCAACAGGGACAGTGCCCAGCACAGACAGTGCCCAGCAGGGACAGTGCCCAACAGGACCAGAGGCAGCAGATCTGCACAGGGCATTCAGGGCACAAGGGAGGGCAGGGACACGTACCCAGAGGACAGAGGTGCCATGGCTTTCAGGCTGTTGGGATTTCGGATCATTTTGTCCAAAGTGTTGACGATTTGCCCGAATTTGGGCCTGTGGTTCCGATCCTTCTGCCAACAGTCCAGCATCAGCTGGTGAAGGGCATTTGGGCAATCCATGGGCGGTGGCAGCCGATAGTCCTGCTCGATGGCATTGATCACCTGCGGGAGACAAAAAGGGGCCAATGCAGTTGTTGTAAAGCCTATTTCACTCCCAATGTGCCTTTTCTTGGATCCTGAGGGTGCCAGGCACGCCCAGCCCTGCTGCATCCTGTGCCTCCACCTCCCCCCCATCACCCACTGCTCCTCAGCTCCAGCCCCCACACCCAGGTGAGGTGTGAGGTGTCCTGGGATGGGACACCAGCCTTACTCAGCTCCATCCAGCCTGGCTGCTGCCCTGGCAGGGCTGTGACCTCACAGCTGACTCAGAGGGTGATGTTTGCAGGCAGGTTCCCAGCACAGCAGCTCACTGGGAGGAGAACACCCCAGCCAGGGAAGGGCTGTGAGTTCCGGGCAGGGAAGGTGTCCCTGTGTGTCATTCCTGCAGGGCTGTTTCCTGCTCCTGCCACCAATGCAGCCTGTCCAGGTGCCAGGGCTGTGGAAAGGCCAAGGCCCTGAGCCAGGGGCAGCTCTGGGCTGACACAAGGCTTGGGTCTCTCTTTGCTGCTCCACATGACCTGAGGAAGTGTCTGGTCAGTGCCCAGTGGAACCAGCACAGGAACGAGGGCAGGAGGATGTTCTTCAAGGGGAACCCCAGCACCCTGTGACCTGCAGCCCCCCCACCCCCTCCTGGGTGATGAAGGAGGATGGAGCTGAATCACCTTCCAGGGACATGTTTGTGACAGGATTCTCCTGCCTTTTGGCCACACACAGCACAGGCACTGAAGGATGATGGAGTCGCCATCCCTGGAGGTGTTTAAGGTCAGACTGGATGAGGAGCTCAGTGACATGGTCTGGATGGTGGGGAGTTGGACTGGATGGTCCTGTGGGTAGTGCCATGGTTTAGTGTAGTGCCATGGGTTGGTGTTGGGTTACAGGTTGGACTTGATGATGCTGTGGGTCTCTTCCAACCTTGCTAATACTGTGATACTGTGATGAGCAGAAGGAGCCTTGGACACAAGAAATGGACTTGAGCATGGCAACAAAACCCAGAAATGAGAATAAAAACTAGACCTGAGCATACTGAAGAAACTGAGCTGCACTTTGAAATTATCAACTCTCCATGGGAATGAGAGAAAAGAGGAGGAAGAGGGACAAAACCACCCTCAGGGATCCAGAGGAAGGACCTTGATGTCTCTGCTGTTCTCACCATGGGATCAAGGATGCCATGTTTTTGTCCAGCCATGTCTTGCACACTTCCAAGCACACAGATCTGCCTGGTGGGATAGCCCAGGGCTGTGCCATGATGGTGGATAGATTATTGAGCAGGAAGGCTACCTGGAGAAAATCAGGGATACTGCAGCTGGGAATGGGAGAGAAGCAGGGAAGGGTTGGTGGGGAGCAGGCACTTGGGGTGCTGTGGCAGTAGAAGGCACTTCCCAAGGGAGAGCAGGTGCCTAATCCATGCCAAGAAATGCAGAGTGTGAGGGGGGTGTCTGACAGGGTTTAGGGTGGGCTGTGGCTTCAGGCAAGGAATGGACTGGGATGTGCTCCAGACACTCGTGTGTGGCCAAGGTGCTGGGCAGGCTCACCTGAGACATGGGGGCTGGCACTGCTGCTGCCAAAGTGTGCCAGGGAGAGGAGTCCTCCCTTCCCTCCCCTCCCCTGGATGGACATGGTGGTGCCCCATGGGGACTGTGCAGGACTGAGCAGAGCCATCCCCTCCACAAACCCCTGGCAGGACTGTGGAGCCAGGTGGGGTTGGGCTCTTCTCACAGGTAACAAGGGGCAGGATGCAAGGGAACAGCCTCGAGTTGGGCTGGAAAGGTTTCATTTGGATATCAGGGAAAATTCCTTCCTGGAAAGGGTGGTCAGGGTGGCACAGGCTGCCCAGGGCAGGGGTGGAGTCACCATCCCTGGCCCCGTGTGGATGTGGCCCTTGGGGAGACGGGTCAGGGGTGAACACGGCAGTGCTGAGTTCATGGTTGGACTCGATGATCTTGGAGGGCTTTTCCAACCTCAAAAATCCAATGGCTTTACAACTATTGATGTGCTTTGGGCAGCCCTGGGCTCCTGCTCAGGGGGTCTCCCAAGAGGTGCCAGCTCACCCCTCTGCCAGCTCTACATCTCCCCAAGACAGAGAAGAGGGGATGCACGGGGGGCACAGGGCTGGGCAGCACCATCACACAAGGATCAAACCTCACATCTGGCATGGGCTGAGCTTCCAGATGAGCTGCCCACTGTACTGCCACCCACACACATCCACGAGGGAGCACGGGCTGCTCTGCCCATCTCCTCCACCACCACACACAGAACCACCGAATGCTTTTTCCTTGTGGTCTGGGATT
>WEKX01007394.1:487-44527 GCA_013390025.1 Pitta sordida
TGCCTGGTTTACCCCTACCCTATGTTCCCCCTTTTTCTCCTGGTGGAAAAGGGAATATTACATCTATTGTAAGAGAAGGGGGGGTGGGGGGAGAAAGGTTGCCTTCTAAATGATGCTTCCCTTTGCAGTTCTGATCTTGTTAGTTAGAAAATAAACCTTTTATGTTCTTTACTTATAGTTTTGCCTTGTTTTTTGCCTGTAACCAGGTTTATTCTCCAGTTTCTCTCCTTCAGGAGAAGTTGGGGTGGGTCTCTGGCATCCAGCCAGGGTCAAACCACGACAGGGGAGAAGCAGAAAAGTGCCTGGAGCCCTGCGGAGTTCTGGGGGGTGGGGCAATGGGCATGGCCTGCATGCATATTAATGACCTGCAGTTCTTTGCGAGTTTAGTGTTTTGCGACAGCCTTGGCCTGTCCCTTTCCTCGCGATGGAGGGAGTATAACTGTATTTCTAAATTCAATTCATACTTCATCTTAATTGACTCAGGACAACATATTTTTCGACAAGGGTTTTTTTTGTAATTGTCTTAAAAAATTTATACTTTATTTCAAGTCTGACTCCAGTGTTTATTTATTTTTTCCATGTTTCAGATAGATGAGACTTCTTTTCATGTTGAAGTCCACCTGAAGGTAGGTCTAGATCTATCTGAAGCTAAATTTGGGATATAAGACGAGGTTACTTGCAGACTATGATTAACTTCATTTATAAGTTAACTAGACTGAAATTTCTTTGTGAAGTTTCGCTGTACTGCGGATTCTGTAAATTGTTTTTTTCATAGACTTTCCAATATTGTATATATCTATGTTATTCCTATAATGGTGTCAATAATGTACCACACAGATGAAATTTGGTATCTATAGTCTGTCTTATATGTTTTCACCTTATATCATTAAGAGTTGCATTAGTCACTGTAATATGTTGGGAGCTCGTGTTCAGTTGGTTGCACACCAGACCCTAAAGGCTTTCACAGACACAGGCTTTCCAAGAAACATTTGTGCCTTTTGAGTGTGACCTACTTTTTGTGTTCCTAGATGCACAACCTTGCATATGGCAGCATTAAAATGCATGATGTTTAAAAATGAATTTAGATTACTAAGTGATTCAGAATTATATATATATATTATTTATCACTTGAGTCAATAATCATCATATGGAAACTTTGTAAGAATTGATTTTATTATTTGTCTCTAGTCACCAATACACAAACTAAATGAGATGGAGTCCGGAACAGACAGTACTGAACTCCATAATTTGTTTATGATTTTCCATTTACAATTAGTTTTGGAGATGGTCTAGTTATAAAGATTTTTTTTCTGATCTAAATAACACAAATTTTTTTGTAAAACAAACAAAATTTTACACTGTTGCTGAATGTCAAATTTTAGTTACAAAGTTGCATAATAAGCTAAGTGACATGTTTTTGACATTATCTTTGCCAATTTGATTTGTAATTGTGTCTAAACACAATGTCAGATTTGTTTCCATGCATTTATTGATTTACAAAGAGGCTTTGCAAAGAGTCAATGGATATATGTGGAGCTGAAACAGCTGTAATAATTATTTTTAATTAGCCTCCACCCCAAGCAACCCTCCAGCCTGTTACACAACACTTGTTAATTCTCAACTCATATCACTGCATAATTTTACTATCATGAATCCTGTATTTGCAAATTACTTAAGAAAACATCCTTCTATATAACAGAACTACAACATAATTAACTAATCCTTTTTAAACATATCTAGGTAATAATTATAAAGCCTTAATATTCCTGTTCAATGTCAGCAATAACATTTTTGTACACAAAGTAGTTAAAGATAAGGCATGATTTATAAAAATAGTCTGTGTTCCCTTGAATTAAGCAGAAACCTTTTGATGTGCTCGAGAGGTTGTTGTTTGTGCACTGTGTCCTTCAACCTAAAATAACACTAAAAGTGATAGAATTAAAAATGACAACAATTAAGAAGAAGCTGATCCTTCAAATTTGTTTTTAATGGATTTTTCTTCTCTGTGCTGCAAATGCTAAGATTTAAATACAGAATAATTCAGGCTTCTATTGTTCAGTTTTTCTTCAAGGTTAATTAATCTTGAAATGAATAGAAGGGAAATACATAACCATGTATTTTTCTTTATTCACTATCTTTCATTAATTGTACGGAAAATGGTTAAATATGTAACTCTGCTTTTGCATGTGCAGACAAACACATGTGGAAACTCATGAGTGTAGTGAATGACCCCAGAAAAGTTGCTTTGTTTGTCTCTTTTCACTTGGAAATAAATTTCAGAATGATGTTCCGTTCTTGAATAATCCTGGTACCACTGAGAAGCCCAGGGTCTGGTGGCAATTATGCTAATCACTGCAATACCACAGTTTAGGAGGATGTGACCGAACATACCAGAAATAGAGGTATCAGTACTAGTACCCACTTTCCAATGTCTTCAAATATGGTGTCTTTGTAAGAAAATACTTCAGTGGTCTGTGCCAGTTTCATCAGTCCTCAATATGTGTTGGCAGTGCCTGGGATTCTTCCTTTTCAGGTGCAATACTTATATTTCTTGAGATACCTGTTGGGCCCTTTCTTCATCCTCCCTGAATCCCTTTGGATAGCAGCCCTGCTCTCCATCACATTTATTGTTTTCCCCAACTTGAGGCTGAAGTCATCTGCAGACTTGATGAAAGTTACTACTTGATGAAAGTTACTACCTGCAGATCACTAATAAAGCTCTTAAACCTGACAGGAGCTGGTGCAGACCCCTGTGATATCCATTAGTCATGGGTAGCCATGTAGAGTGCTTCCACTCTCTGACCCTGCCCCTCCAAATAGCTTTTTACCTGCTTGTCCAGCCATCCAGGCTGTGATGGTCTAATTTGGCTAAAAGAAGTAATTATTTGTGGATTATCTAGGCAAATGAAATGAGCCTGTCAAAATGTCAAAATCCCCTACTGTCATGGTTTGACTCTGGCCATCCCTGGAGGTGTTTAAGAGAAGACTCGATCAGGAACTTAGTGACATGGTCTAGCTGGTGGGGTGTTGGACTGGGTGGTCCTGGGGGTCCCTTCCAGCTCAGAGTGGCCTGTGAGCCTGTGAGGGAACTAGGTTTATGTCCACAGCTCTGGGGTGTGGATTCGATCCCTGTATGGCCATTCGCTGGGGAGTTCGCTGGGACTAGATGATCCTTGTGGGTCCCTTCCGACTCGTAATATTCTGTGATTCTCTGATTCCGTAACCTTAGGCAATTTTCATAACTGTTCTGTGCTTCATTTCCACATCTTCAAAAAGAAGTCAACAGCTCCTCCTATTCCACAGAAAGTCTGTGAAGAAAAGTATATGAAAGACTATGAAGTGATGATATATAATGTGAAAATTTATCCAAGGAAGAGTGATATTAATTTACTTATCTTTTTAATACATATATCCATTTTTGACTTCTAGTATTCATGATAGTCTTAAAGAAGTACTGTTAGGGTAAAAATCATCTTATGCTAAAGACAACATTGAAGATAAGTCATCTGAACAGTAGGTACCTGTTTCTCTCCACTGACTCCAAAGGAAGTCTCAGGTGTAGATGTGCAAATGTCAGACACTGTAGATATTTAGTGAGATTAGTCAGTGAAAGAGCTCTAAGTTTCTTACAGTAACCATCAAGATGATGTGTGAGTAGTTACTCAGGTGAAGATACATCTTCTGAGTGTCAGATAAGTGCCAAGTACTAAAGCGTTTAGCTCTACAAAAGTCATATCCTCTAGGCATATAGAAGGTAGACATTTAAAGGTGTTTCAGTATCTTACTCTGCTTCTAATGATGATGGAGGCAATGTGGCTTTCTATGCACACCTTCTAAAAAATTCAAACCCAACTGTTACCTGTAGTTTTGAGAAAATCTATTTAAATATGACTTTTTTTATCAGAAAAAAGTAGTGCATGACATTTTCAACCAGGAGCTCTATTCCTTTTAAGCATACCTCCTTACTCCCAGTAAAACAGACATCTCTGCAAATGTCTTTTTGAGGAGTACTTTCTTCTAGAAATACCTGTTGAAGTCACAAATGTACTTATATACATTATATAATCGCTGTCTGTCACAGAATGAGAGAAAAACAGTTTGAAAGAGACCTCAGGAGGTCATCTATTCTATGCTTTTGCCTGCAGGTAGACTCAACTGTACCTGTCAACTCTGATAGATGTTTACCTAACCTGTCCTTAGAGATTTCCCATGACTGAAATTCTAAAAGCTCTTCAGGCAATCTGAGTGTGTCATGATCCATGTCATTAGAAAGTTGTACCTAATATCTATCTTAAATGCTCCAAGCTGTAATTGAAACACATTAATTCAGATTCCATCCTCTCTAAACACAGAGAAATGGTTATTTTGTTCTTTATTCCAGAAGCATTTTACTTTCTTGAAGATCATAACAATGCAATCCTTTTTTATCTGTTTTTTTTCTGAATCATTGGTAGTGGTACACTTTTTCAGTTCCTCTTTTCTGAGGGTTTTGGATTTGAGTTTTGGGGGAAGGGGAGATGGTTTTTTTGGAGGCGCACTTGTAACTGCTTTAAATAGTAGATGTAAGGACATCCTTCCAGTATTAGCAATATTGGGTACAGGTCACTAAGTTTTGGTAGCAGAAAGTGAGCTACAGGTGTGGGCTCAGAGAAGAGACATGGGGCTGCCCTGTGCTGGATGCAGCTGTTTCCAGCTGGCTCTGTAACAGCCTAAGCAAAGGACAGCAGTGAACCCATTAGCCAACCTGGTGGTGCCTCTGGGAAAGCTTATTTAATGAAGAGTGAAACATTGCACAGCAGTGAGGGGTAAGGGGCTACTCCAGGTGCTGGAGCAGATTCCCCTGTAGCCTGTGTAACCATGATGGTGTGTATATGTATTCACACTGCAGGCCATGAAGAGGACCCATTCTGCAAGAAGAGAAAAGTGTGAAGCAGCAGAGAGAAACTGTTACAGATTGATCACAATCCTCCATCCTGCATCTTCCATGCACAACTTCATGAGGGAGGAGGTCAAGGAGTTGGGAATAAGGGAACAAAGCTGAGCCTGCAGAAAAAAGGTGACTGAGATGGAGATTTTTCTTTTTGTATCCGTTTAAACTTTTAATTGTCAAGGAATTAAATTAAATTTCCCTAATTAATAAGTGATCTCCTTGTTTTTGTCTCTTCCCACCAGTGTTTTTTATCTTATTTCCCGTGGAGGAACAAGAGTGATAGAGCAGTTGGGTGCGTGTCTGGCAGATACCCAAGGTCAAGTCACCACATTCCCATCATGGGATAGTCTTTTATATTAAACACTTTGCCTACTTTTAAAATATGTTTTCCATGTTTAATGGAAAGAATTAAAATAAAGTCAATAAACAAATCCTTTCCTATTAGATCTTTCAATCTCAGCTCCATATTTTAAAAAATATATAAAATTGTATCCATGAACTAGACTTTCCTGTGGAGAACTCAGAAGTGTAAACCAACCACTGAAAACACTAAAACTTCAGATCATCAACAATTTCACCTGTGAGAAGCTAACCAAAAATAGTAGCTTACTTTACTTGAGAAAAATCAGTCATTACTAAAATCTAGATTAAAAATCCAGCCTACTCTCCTTATGGTTCCATTTCTGATTAATTGTCGCAATTCAATCCATTATCAGCAAGTTTGCAGATGATACTAAGCTGGGGGCAAATGTTGAACTGCCGGAGGGTAGGAAGGCCCTCCAGAGGGACCTTGACAGGCTGGAGAGATGGGCAGGCTCCAACAGTATGGGGTTTAACAAGACTAAGTGCCGGGTTCTTCACCTCGGCCATAACAACCCCATGCACCGCTATCGGCTGGGGGAGGAGTGGCTCGAGACTAGCGAAGTGGAGAGAGACTTAGGTGTACTGATCGATAGGAAACTCAATATGAGCCAGCAGTGTGCTCAGGTGGCTAAGAAGGCCAATGGCATCCTGGCCTGCATCAGGAACAGTGTGGTCAGTCGGTCCAGGGAGNGAGTGGCCTGCTAGACTGTGAGGGATCTAGGTTGGTGTTGTGCTCTGGGATGTGCTCTCGGTCTCTGTACGGGTGTTAGGTGGTGAGTTGGACTAGATGATCCTTGTGGGTCCCTTCCAACTCATAATATTCTGTGATTCTGTGATTCTGTGATTCTGTGAATTCAGAAGAGTCAATTAACCAAAATGTTATTTCATTCCTCCATTTAGGAAGAAAATAAAAGTGTACAAAACAGCAGGTGTTTAATATTTTTAATTTATTGCTTCCGTTATTTTAGAAAAAATTACTAAATTTTAAAGCCAGGAAGTAAATTTTCTATAATGATAATGGTATTATATTTTTAAAAAACCACTCCGCCTTCATTCACATCTTTTAATATAATTCCAGCGTCTAAAATTATACTTAAAACCTGAAGTTCATTTTAGGCATTTTATCTCAGAAGTATAATGAGATTCCATAAAACAAGTAGGGCATTGGGCTACAAATAGAGAACTTGCTGCATAATTCATCCTTCATAATTAACATGGTTGGGCTTTGTGAATTAATATGTCCATCCATGAGTTCCTGGCTCTACTTAATTCAGTGTGATAGTTTTGAGAAAGGTGACAGGTTTACAGTGGTAAAAAATTCTGTCATACAGTTTCTTTTTTGTAGGTTATAACAAGATGGTGAATATGAAGAGCTAGGAAGTGCAATTTACAAGGGTTTATTGATTAAATAAAATTATAGCATATGGATCTGTAGCCATTTTCTTGAGAAACGGATGATGAACAAGATCTGTGACATGATTTCTGTCTCAATCTCATCATCAATCTACTGAAATATGTTTCAAAAACTCACAGAAGTGCCAGGCTTCTGTTAGTTTTCTGATGGTGATACTCTTACCATTTCATAGAACCATGTAATGGTTTGTTTGGAAGGAACGGGGAGCCCAGAACTGCACACAGTACTCAAGATGAGGTCCGACTAGCGCTGTGTACAGGGGAAGAACACCCTCCCTGGACCGACTGACCACACTGTTCCTGATGCAGGCCAGGATGCCATTGGCCTTCTTAGCCACCTGGGCACACCAGTACAAAACTACTGTCCAGTTTTTCATCCAATAGTATCCCTAAGTCCTTCTCTGCAGGGATGCTATCATCACCCGGTCTGTACTGGTGATTTCCCTGGCCCAGGTGCAGGACCGTGCTCTTGACCTTGTTGAACATCATGAGGTTTGCATGGGCCCACCTCTCAACCCTGTCAATGTCCCACTGGGTGGCCTTCCCCCAAACATACCAACTACGCAACTCAGCTTAGTGTCATCCATCACTTCATTAAAATATATAAAATATATATATGACTGTCATGGTTTGACCCTGGCTGGATGCCAGAGATTCACCCACAACCTCTCCCGGAGAAAAAAACACAGGAAAAAAACTTATGACAGGCAAAACAAGGCAAATTGCAAGTGAGGAATATAAAGGATTTATTTATTAACTAACAAGATCAGAGCTTAATGTGAGACGCATCATTTTAAAGGCGATCTTTTCCCCCTACCCCTCCTTCTCTTACAACAGATCTCATATTCCCTTTTTCGACTAGGAGACAAAGGGGGAACAGGGATAGGGGTAAATCCAGGCAAGTTGGTATTTCTGACCGGATTTAGGGTAAGAACCATCTCTCTGCCTTTCCATAAAGTCCTCTCTCTCTCTCTCTCTCTCTCTCTCATGGGAGGAAAAGTCTTTCATGACCCTTTCCCAAGTGAGATCTCGACTCAGGGACGATAGCTCTTCCATTCTCTGAAGCCCTAGAGTCACAGACAGGATGCAGTTTTTTAAGCACTGTCTTCACTGCATTATTATGAGCCCTTCCCAAAGTACACAGATCAGATCCTACCATAATGCAATTTTGTCACAAAACATCTGTCCAAAGGATCTCTGCCGAGCTCAGCTCCGGCTGTGTGTTTCGGGGCTCTCAAAACATCTGCAGCTTTCGCAGCATGACTCTCCATCTTCAGTTGTGGCCTCAGGTGGATTCTGCATCGCTATTTCTCTCTGTCTATTCCATAGGTTTGCACCATAGTCCATTCCACGAGCAGCAGCAAGAGGCCTGGAAGAACATTCCTACCCCTTCTCTGGTCAGCTGTGGGGGGGGCCTTCATGGCTTCTCAGCTTCTCGCAGAGGCCCTGCTCTGGCTTCTACATCTTGTTAGCAACTTTTTTCTTTTCTCAAATATGCTTATTCACAGAGGCATTTCTATCTGTCTTGATTTCAATCTGACCTTGATTTCCATGGCAGCGATGGAGGCCCAGGCAAGAGCTGAGCTGTTAAGCCCCTCGCTGCCAGAGGAAAAAAACCTAAACCAGGACAATGACAAAATCACAGAATGGATAAGGTTGAAAAGGATCACTGTGGATTATTTGGTCCAACTTCCCTGTACAAGCAGGGTTATCCCAGAGCACATCTCCAGTAAATGAGACTCCACAACCTCTCTGACCAACTTATTTCAGTGCACAGTCACTCATGCAACAGAGTTCTTCCTTATATTCAGGTGGAACTTCCTGTGCATCAGTTTCTATCCCTTGACTCTTGTCCTATTGCTCAACACCACCAAGAATTGCCTAGCTCCATTCTCTTGACACCCCTCACTTCAGGTATTTTTATTCATTGATGAGGTTCTCAGTTTATTCATTGATGAGGTTCTCAGTTGTCTCTTGATGAGGCTGAACAGGCTGGACTCTCTCAGCTTTTCCTCCTAAGAAAGATATTCCAGTCCCTTAATCATCTTCACATCCTTCTGCTGGACCTGCTGCAGGAGCTCCCTGTCTCTTGTGTCCCGAGAAGCCTGGAACTGGACACAGCACTTCAGATGTGGCCTCACTAGGGCTGAGGGGCACTATCACTCACCTCTATGTACTGGCAATGCCCTTCCTAATTCACCCCTTCTTGGCCACAAAGGCACACTGCTGGCTCAGGGACAGCTTTTGTCTACCAGGACCCCTAAGTCCTTCTCCACAGAGTTGCTTACCAGAAAGTAATTTCCAGCCTGGACTGGTGCATGGGGTTATTTTTGCCCAGGTGCAGAACCCTGCATTTTCTTTTGTTGAACTTCAGATGGTTCTTCTCTGCCTTGGCTGAACCTATTATAGCTTGGGTTTTTTCAATTAGACTGCAGGTGCAGTCTGAGAGATTTTGCATAATGAAATGGATGTTTAGGCTTGCAAATTAGAGCTGGTTTTAAGACCTTTTTTGGTTTGATGCAGTACTATGTAACTTTTGCTGGACAGAAGTGTATCAATGAGCATGATACCAAAGGGTGCCGAATGTTAAGTTATACAGCAAACAATAGTTAAATTCTTAATGAAAGCTTTATGGTGGGATCTTTGTTTTTATCACAGAACAAAATCTTTACATTTTTTGAATCATTCCAAGCAATCAAAATGTTCTCTGGGAGAATTCATTCTGCAGAAAATTATGCCTTCATCCTGTATTATTTCAGAAAGCCATGTTTTAACTCCAGCATTTATGTCATGGGTCTCTTCTATGTTCTGATCTCACAGCACTTTCACAGGCTCCACAGAGACTCCTCTAGCTTCACTCTATTTCAAGTCCATAAAGATGATTTAGACCAGACCCTATAAATTTGAGTGTTGTACAAATATAATGGTTGTCTGATAGCTACTATTCCAATTCTCTCAGTACAGTGTAACTTAGTAATATGATCTCAGCCAAGGGTAATGGTTTTATGCAGTTAAAATCCCAGGCTGGGAGTAAGTAACCTTATGCTCTGTTCCCAGCTATGCTTCAGATTTACTGTACAACCATAATTCGATCTGTTGTTCTGTGTTTGGTTTGGGTTGCTGCTTGCACAAGTACAAAAATGCTTCTTTACTCTGGACAGCTCTTCTGAGAAATGTGTGTAAAAACTATTAATCCATTGATTCCTTACCTTACTTGTTACCTAAAAAGTCAAGGGCAGCATTGCTAATGCAGCCACCGATTATGACTCCATGACTGTAACAGGCTTAGTATTCAGCAATGGCCATAGATTTTGCTTTCAGAAGGACTCCATGTCTTTTAATAGAAACAATATTATGTGTGATCGCTGTGATAGCCTCATCATGAGATTCCAATGTTGGAATTAAAGTTTTGGTTTTTGTACTCCAGATTTTCTGATCTAAATATTCATATCCATCAGTCCTTTCTGCATGTCAAGTGAAATATCTTGTCAAATAGAAAAGTTTTTGATGTGTCATGGTCCTTTAGTCTCTTGTTACAGCCTAAAGCTAGTTTTCTAGCTTTATATACTTCAACATAAAATAAGTGTAAGAATTTCCTAATATAGTTATACTCTTGTTCTATAGACTTTGTCTACAGTAATAATTAGTCTCTTCATGTTTCTTTCAGACCACTCCATCAGGGGATATTTCCAGCTGTTTTATGCTGTATTTCTTATTTCTTTCCAGCCAGCTTAATAGATCTACTCATAAAAATATTTTAAACCTACCCATAGGGTCTATATTCTGAACCTTTTAATCTTTTAATAGATAAATTAGGTAAAGCACAATTGTCATGGCCTTCATAGAATAAATGGGGCAAATTCTGCAATGCTATAAGGATGTTGCAAGAGCTGGAAGTTTCGTATTTAGTGATGCAGAAACAAGTTGTTCTAGACAAGAAAATTTGATTTCTATTAGTGGAGTAAGCTCATGTTATTTGAGGAAAAGTTTAGTCATCTTATTCCAGTTACTTGTTCTGAGTGATGAAAATAAAACATAGTCCTAAGTGCTGACCAAGGTTTATCCAAAGATCAGGCTGAATCCTTAAAAGAAATGCTGCATCTATTTGGTATAAAATTACCTGTACAAAGGATCTGGGACTATATCTCATACAGTTACTATTAAAATCTACCCTCAAAACTAAATGAAGCAATGCTTGATGTTATGTCTGCAACTATTACAAAAAGAAAAGACACAGAAATAATGGAGGAAAGAACAATCCATCATATGTTCTTCAATATGGAAGCCATATATTCTCCTTGGCTGTCAAGTGCCTTATGGGTTACAGTATTGTATTCTGTATTTCATCAAGGTACTTTTACAGGAGTCTCTGAAATCCACCTGAGGCCGGTCCTGACTGGGAGTTCTAAACTTTTAATGGATGTTGTTTTGCTGTAAAGCAAGCTAATGGTTAACTTTATTCCCAGTGAACAAGTGTCCATAGCGCAAAACCTAGCAAAGCTTAACAAATCTGGGCCAAATCCTCAATGTTTTGAGCAAGGCACTATGCATCAGCTGAAATCTAGCCTCAGGAAAGGCAATGATGAAATTCATATCGCTGCCAATGGAACAGTATTTTATACTTCATATTCAGCTAGCATGAAGTTAAGATTGTAATACTATTATAAAATACAGTGAATCCCCACTGCATCGCAACTTCTCCATTACGACCCCGCCCATTTGCGAAGCAAATTTTTCGCAATTATGATGCAGGCATTTGCGAGTCGAGCCGACCCACACATGCGCAATTGACTCTGCTTTGCCGAGGGGCGGTGCCGCGGTGCCTGTGGGGCGGGACTCACCCCGCCCTGCGGGAAGGGGCCTTGCAATGGCAGCACTGTGTGCCCATCCCTGAACGGGGAAACTGCCTCACGAAAGTGAGGCAAGCTGTGTGCTGGGAGGGGGCTTCTGTTCCCCCGCCCTCTGGGGCCTTACGGGCAGCGCTGCCCCTCTCTCACGGGACCAGTGGATGTTAAAGTGAAAGAAACTCNAAGGCGGGCGAACACGTGCGAGGCGGCGTGGGGTCCCTGGTGCCGACGCGAGCACCAGGGCTGGGCCAGGGGGCTGGGGCGGAGGGGAGCAGCGGCATGAGGTTTGGGCTGCGAGCACACTCGGTTACAGCAGCCGCTCAGAAACGGTTCCCTTTGCTCCCCCCTGCTCACAGAGCCCGAGGGGAGAAGCAGAAAATTGTCTGCACTGCTCCAGAGTTCCGTGGGTGGAGCAATGGGCGTGGCCTGCATGCATATTAACGACCTGCAGTTCTTTGCTAGTTTAGCATTTCGCGACACCTTTGGCATGTCCCATTCCTCGTGATGGATGGGGTATAACTGTACATCTTGAATTGTATTATGCGACTTAGAGCATACTGGGTGCTTTCATTTGGAAGTCTCATCTAGTTCCACTCTATAGTATCAGAGCCTTTGTGCAGAAGACTTTGCACTATGCAATATGTATACCGTGTATGACTTAGGCTCAAACCTAATAAAAAAGGAGGTCTTGAATCCTTCTCTCCTCGTAACACTTCGTGATGGGGAGGCGTGAATTTACAATGCCTGGCATCAATCACATGGAACACATCTGTTGGGCATCTCATCTTTGGTTCCTTGGCCGTGATCTGTGGGTTGAAAAAACCCTTGGTGCCGCATTTCCTGCTACATTAGCAGAGTGCTAATGTCCTGTCATGGGAACATGAAGCGAGGGAAACCATCTTTTCCTCCTCTCCTTCCCCTATAACTTTTAACATCCATTCTGTGTTTCAGATCCTCTCATATAATTAACATAAATATAACCTCTTCTTCAATATTTATTTTATTTTGTTTATTTTTATTTTATTTTAATTACCTTGTCACTTTGTCTACTGTTGAGCTACTTCTCCAAACTATGTTAAGAATTTGTTTGTAAATACTGATCTTTTAGGAAGTTTCAGTCTGCAAATGTATCTCATGCCCAATAAGAGATCTGCCTTTCCTTTGAAAGAGAAGTTCGAGACAACCATTACAATTGTCAACTAATTCACATCTAGGTGGATTAGTAAGATATATTTTACAAGTATCTCAAAGGTGTTCAAAAGGGTTCTGTAGGTTCTTCTAGGATGTCTTTAGTCAGGAATGAATTTTCTTCCATAGAGCTCCAATTTGTGAAACATTGAAGGTTCACCAAAATTGTATTCATTGCAGCCCCCATATGTGCAATTGATGTATTAATCTTCTTAGAAGTAAGGATGCTATAAAACACTGGGCAGTTTTGCATGAATACCTAAAAGTAATAATGCACAGTCTGAAATTCATCATCATAAATATGTTTGAAAATATGTAAATAACACTGCAAATACATTCAGCTTAATTAATGAAAATATGTAAATTATGCTGGAGGTAAATTCAGTTTAATTTGTAATTCTTCTCTGATTTGAATAGTTCCAGACACCCAAGCCAATTCCATGATAATTATGACCAGAGTTTTCATCTAAACACAAAACGTGTAAAATTTTGCAAGGAGCTTTTGGAGGAAAAAAAATGAACAAGGCAAGAGAAAAAAAATTTCTAAAATTATTTCCATTTTCCTGGTACACTTTCTCTGAATGATTTGCAATAGAACAGTCCCTAATTTTTTTCACTCACTAAAGAATACTTCTTATATTTATTAATTGATTAATCTTTATTTCAACTGGATTTAATTTAAAATATTCTATGGGATTAGACATTTTTCTTGTTGAAAAATGGAAGACAGTAATTTACTCTTTATAAGAGTTCTAATATTGAGAATATTTTGCAATATCACAGAGCAGGAAAAAGGAACAAAACTTGAAGATGAAAGAAATTAGTAAAATGACATAGATATCAATGACCTTAGAGTAATAAAAAAGACTGCTGACATAAATGTTCCAAGTTTAGATTTCTTTATTGTGACTGAGAAATAAAACAAAAAATTTAGCTAAAACCAAAATAAAAACCTAGATTTTTGAAAAATACTGAAATACAAATAAAGATAAAAATACAAAAAAATTAATTCACTTTTCTTTGTAATTTTTTTCTTTCTAGCTTTGTCATGGGTCTAATAAAATCTATTTCCCCTACATTTTAAATTTTTTTAAATCGACATCAAAATTATGAAGGAGAACCATTTCTTTCAATAAAATATAAAATCAACTAATTAAAATTAAGAATTTAAAAATCATGTTCAGAACATTATTTCACAACAGAGCAAACAAATTTCATGTAAGTACCTGGCATCCATTGAATTGCTTATGTATGAAATTCAGGATGCTTATGGGGTCCATCCGTAGCAGTTGATTTGTCAGATTTTCTTCTAGCGTACTTCTTTTATAAAGGATTCCACTTTCACAATAGTTTCAGGCCATCAACAGCTTCAGTTTTCATATGCTTGAATCCTATCAGACCTTTAACACTACTCTAAATAGAATTTTTATGGTTTGAGGTATATTGCTCAAGAGCAGCAAAACCTACATGATGATCATCACATCACAGTTAGATCTGACTGCTGTCCCAATACGTAATTTAGTCCATATGTGCAGAGGAGCTGTGGCTGCCGCACGTAACTGGTAAATAGAATTTAGAAAGCTAAAATCATATATGCTTTAAATGTCAGAAAAGAATAAAAATGCACAACTTCATAATTTAATGGTAACACACAAAACATTTAGGTGCAGCAGGTGCATATAGCAATCTATCAGTAATTCATCCCCACCCACAAAACCTGGTCAGGACCATTCTTTCATGAATTTGTAGGTCTATGATGTATATGCTGGTCCCTCCTAATGTCTCAGAAAAACATGGTCTTTTTAACATCATTGCCCATTTAAAAACAAAATTGCATTTTAAACACATACATGTAAAACTGTTACATTCTCTCCTTTTTACCTTTACGGCAACAAGATCACAGAATCACAGAATCACAGAAAATTATGAGTTGGAAGGGACCCACAAGGATCATCTAGTCCAACTCACCATCTAATACCCGTACAGCGACCAAGAGCACATCCTAGAGCGTAATACCAACCTAGATGCCTCACAGTCTAGCAGGCCACTCCGAGCCAGAAGGGGCCCAGGGTCATCCAGCCAGGGGTTTTACAGACATGTTTTCTGCAGAAATATATAGGTAGATAAATGTGTCTATCACAGGCTATACTATATATACGATATATTATATATGCCTTATTAGAGGAGCTTAGTGCCATGGCCTAGCTGGTGGGAGGCTTGGATGGATGGAGCGTGATGCCCATGGTTCCACATTTGCGGGCCTGATCCCTGGGTGGGCGTTCTCTTGGGAGTTGGACTAGACGATCCTGTAGGTCCCTTCCAACTCAGAATAACCTGTGAACCTGTGACTATGTCATGAGCCTCAATGTAAGCTTCATCTCCACTGTTCACATTTAGATGCCTTTACCATCTTCAGCAATACATAATAAAAGTAATGCTTGAGCCCAGAACTTACTATAGCAGTTTATTTAGATCATGTTATACACTTCAGCTTGAAATTCCTGAAAGTTTTTCCTTCAAGATTTAAAACATGAGGCAAAACTAAATTATTACTTTTATTATTGTTGTTGTTGTTGAATTATTTGAAGGTTGTATTTGATACAATTAATAAGATTTAATTAATATTTTATAGTGGTTTTGTGTTCTGAAATACTCATTTCAAAGTGTTTCTATTTGTAATTCGTAGGTAAAATGAAAATAATTTGCATGTTTGAAAAACCAGGTTTTCCCTGACATTTTATCCGTTTTCTTCTATTTTGTGTGATTTTCTTTTTTTTATTAATTGTTGTATTTTGGATTGAGTGAAATGAAAATAAAAAATTATTCTTGCTCCAGCACATCTCAAATCCTACATCATGTTGTCTAGTTTGGCAAAAATAGTAGTTCCTAATTTGCTACTGAAAAAAACTGGTAGGTGAAAAAAAGATTAAATAAGAATTCAAATTTCAAATTTTATATTTGCAAATAAAAAAATTTTGAAACTGACCTAAAGTCTCAGGATTGACTCCGCAATGCAGCAGCCAATTCTCTCTCCACAACCTGTGCTTCTAAAGATCTCTTGACAGCTAAATTGGGAAAAAATTTCTCTGACGACATATAAGTTTTGAGAAGGTTCTCTCATCCATAAAAACTAGATTAGAAACATTAGGCTGAGACGCAAATAATAACACAAAATTAGAAGACTCTGAATCTGTTTAAATGAGAAATATTCATCAGTATCATGAAGGGAGTGGTCATCAAGGTTGCTGTCTTTCTTCATGAATATTTATGTGACTTTACTCTGAAGTGAACTTGAAGTATAGATTGTACTCATGGAATTGATGCTGCCATGCTGATTTCAAGACTGAGGAATTCCATTATTTTCAGAGGAGTTAGATTTACAGTTATATTTAGAATAATGAATGCTGTCAGCTTGTCGATGACAAGCATGAATTTGCCAAGGGCCTTAGGATTTCAAAATGTGGAACAAAATCTCTCACTGACATTAGTGGAAAAAATTGAGCCTGTGTGTTGGCATTTTCAGAGACTTTTGGTCTTTCTTAAATTTCCAGGAGTTAGCAAGCCTTTAGTGGAATCCAAGAGCGGGAGAAACTAAACTAAGAATATGTTCCTATACTCTTAACACTACACAAGTATCCTTAATTGTTGAAGCTATTGTCGCCAAGAATAATAGGAAAGTATGAAACTAATTTTGAAATATCTTCATATCTGAACTCCTTACTTGATTTAACTGTTCATTTGTGTGAAAAGAAAGGATTCCTCTCAGTCAGAGGAAAAATAGAATTTACTAATACATAAACTGCCAAGACATTCTCATCACCAATCTTTCTCCCAAGTGAGGAAAAAAAAAACCCGCATGCACTCCAGTCTATTTTTCATTTTTTTTATCCTGCAATTATTTCTGTATTCCCAAAATGTCTAAAGCTATTAAGTAAGTTTTCCCTTGAACTGCATTAGTATTCTGTAGTGAAAATGAGGCAGAGCTAGTGTTAACGGTTACCTTTGTAGAGGCATTTATGTTCTGTTAATGAAGCTAACATAAATGACTCTCTCAAATATCAGGAATTAAAGCAGTAGTTGTAAGAGAAAAGGTGTCACTGGGTGAGATAATCTGTCAAGGCAAATTTTTCATAGCAGATGAATAATGTACCAAGGGGTTAAATTCTAGTTTAGTACTACAAGTAGGAAAGAAAACACAAATTCAAAATCCTATGGATACTCAAGGCAACAAGAAATACATTTCACTCTCTATGAAGAGTGTTGATTTCCAGCAAAGTCTGCCTTGAAGCCAGTTGTATGCAATGGCACATAACTCATACAGTCTTTCAGCTACTCTAATTGGTGTTGCAAACTTACCAGTTCCATTGTTATCTGCTTGCATCTTGCAGAATTTAAGCACTTCCAATTACCTTTCAAAAGAGTCATTTCTGACACGTCTTTGGATTTCTAAGCTTTTTCACTCCATATGTAGTATTAGACTTATCCAAGAACGTATTTTGCGGTTTTGTGATCTTCAATGTGAGGGAAAAAAATAGAGCAAGTCTGTTAAAATACATGCAGGATGTAGACTTTAGAATTTATTTAGTAGGGAATGCATGTCCCAAATGCATTTGAGTTGATAGGGCATATTTGAATTTGAAGTGGGAGCACATCCATGTTATCTAAAGCTTTTTATGCCATAATGAAATTTTTAGCAGTTCTTGTCTGAAGTTGATTGGGAAGCAATAATATCAATATATAATAACTATTATCTAATGCCTATGCAGTCTATAGCCTTAGCCTCATTTATTACTGGAGTTTTTTTACGTTTTCCTGGGGTTTTGTTTTAGAACCCTACAGTTCTGAACTGTAGGCCCTGATACCCCAGACAGTATGACTAGTTCAGTATACCCTCTACTGTCACATTAGAGTTCCTCAGTTTCATCTTTCATAAGGCACTATACTTAGACTTCATTGTCTATTCTGTTTCTTTTTCTCTTCTATTGCCCACAAGAAGAGAAAAGAACTTTGTATGTAGTTATTTTGTCTCTGAGAGATAATATAAAAAGAAGCAGTTGCTGAGTTTTCCACTAATCTGAAACTGCCAGGATATCAAGGTTAGGGGAAAGCAGTAGTTGTATTTCTTTTCTCTTATGAAATTCAAATAAGATGGGAGAAGGACGGTAATAGAAGAAAATACTGAAAATGAATTGCATTATATGGAATTACTTCTGCCCTTGTTGGTTGGTTGGTTTTGGTTTTGGGGTTTTTTTGGATAACAGGGCAGATAAAGAGAAGAGACATTGATAATATTTCTCTGAAGCAGTTCATTGTATGTAACATGAGGAATGAATGAGTGACTGAAAGAGTGTATAGGAAACAATAAACTTAATGGAAGCATAATCCCAAAGGTGAAATAAATGGAATGTTATGAACTTTTATGTTTATGAAGTTTTTTCCAACTGAACATTTAGACTCCAAGACATTGTCTCTTTAAAGCCCTTAGGTCTCAATTCACATAGCTTGTGTAGGAAAATATGTAGAGAATTTTTGTGGGAAACATCTTTAGATGAGTCTTTCTTATATTATTCGAGCCAAATAGATCTTTCTATTTTATTAGAAGCTTAGGAGTCCTATGGAAACACTCAGTGTCATTTTCTGCAGCAAATTTAAAATTGTTGTCAAATATAGTATAGCATTTTCTACATTTTAAAAAAATTGTGACAGAAGGATTATTTTTAAGATTAAATTTCTCCTTTGTTTCTGCAACTGATTATTTTCAGCCTCACTGCTTTTTTCTCTAGTGAATCCCTTTTCTCTTGTTTATTGATCATTTTCACGTAAGCTGTTTTAAAAATGAATACAAAATTATATGGGTTAAAAGAATGTTAATGCCTTTATAATACACACTTTATATTTTAAAGTATTATAATATATTCAAAATATATCCAAAGTGTATTCCAATGAAGTATTTAGAAATTCAAAACTAATACCACTTTAATGCTTTCTATACAGTTTATCCATCAAATATTTTTTCATGGTATGCATAGAAAGGATATAGACAGTTTGTCATTGCCATGAATTTCCTTGCACATTTCAAACAATAATTACTCTTCACAACTCCCTTTTCTCTTGTCCTTCACAAAAAGTAAATGTTTTATTACTTCCATTTACAGCAGCAGGTCAGCAATTAAATTCCATTATTGTCCCTTGGCATGTTAGTGGCATACCGACAACCTGCAAAGTAAGCCCTGATTCCATTTCAGTTTTTCTAGCCCTTGGCTTTCCAATTATGAAGACTTTTCTATTTTAGGTATTGAAAAAGGAAACTATGCCATTTTAGACACCCCCAAACCCCTCAGCTTTTTCTCTCTTTCTAATAACTGATTTCAAAGAGAGGTGATAGGGAGCTTACAGGTTTTATCATCAGCTCCATCATCTTACACCGCCAAAAGTCAGCTGTAGGTAGATCTGTAAAAGTCACAGAACATGTCATGTCATTCTTATTCTATCCCAGCCATGTCACTGTCCATTGACATCCCAACAAAACTCAGCAAATACCATGCAGACAAATTACCGTCTTAGTCCTTTCAATGTAGAGATGAGCATGCAAACAAGAATCAGCAAGGCCTAGTCAAAGCTACAAATAATATTGCGACTTTTGCCTATTCAGTAAAGTACACTGAGAACAGCAGTATGTGCAGAAGATTCTGAAAGGGGTTTTTTGAGGTTTTTTATGTTCAATTTTCCCTCTAAAACATTCTATCCACGTTACCAAGAGAGCCAATGACCATATCCATTTTGTATCAGCTGTATTTTTCCACTTCATTAATTTTACCCTTCTAAGCACAGTTTCTGCTGAAAAGAACTGCTTTAAAACAAAAAGAAGAAAGACCAAAAGTGCCACACTGAGTGGAAAAAACTTCTTTGAGATGGCAATCCTGTATTTGTTTGAAAACCAGGAGTTCGGAAACACTATTGAGTGAGAGGAACTAGAATATTATTTCTGCAAGTGAAATATCTTGACTTTTCTTGTTTTAAGTAAATCTCCCTTACAGATTATTTTAGATGTCATTCAGAATGATCTTCTAAAATCCTGAGGAGCCAACACAGTTGTTTTTGATATAAAAGGAAGTCATCATTCCATTTTGTCACTGATGTATTATTTATATGGGGGACTATCAGCAAATCTAAGAAATACTCTCTAAAAGACTGCCTAACTTTTCCCTCGTTGTCCTCATTCCCCCCTTTAGTCTCAAAACTGCACCACGAGGAAGGCATTTGTCCTGCATTTGTCCTATCTGCAGCTTCCCTGCAGACAAAAGGGCAGCATACAGCTAGGAAATTTATAATGAGATTGAGATACAGGAACTGTTTTTTCCAGACTGCTTCACACACACTCTCTGATATGAATATGTGCAGATGAAGAGATAAACAGAAGGAACTAATACTGCTTCACTGCTTTTCATATCTATTATTACCATTAACATTAATGAATGTGCAAGTATAAACATTGTTGTTTACTTAAGCATCTCAGAGGTTCACTGTTGAGCTGAGTAAGTTTTAAAAATTTCTGGTTTGTTTCATTTCAGTGGTCCAGATAATAGATTTGGATATTTATGCTAAGAAAATTGGATTAAGGATAGCTGTTATATTACACTACATTACAACTTTTCTGTGAAAATTATATCTTGTAAAAAGGTCTGATTTTATTATTTTCCTAGGGGTATGTGAATCTGATACAGAATTTTGATAAGCCCCTGATTTAGTGCTACATTAGAATTTGTGGTATACTGTACCAAGAAAGCAAGAGTAATCCTAAATATATATTTCGGTGATGATTTATTTTTCTGAAATAGTGTTCTGTGTGGTGCTTTTGTAGATTTGATTCTATTTGTTTGGCTTCCAGTCAGATTTTACTTAAAATGCTTCATCATTAAAACTCATAATGAATATATTGGTGTTAAGTGCAGCACTTTAAGATCATTTTTTTCCCTGAGAAATGTAGATTGTGTCGATTTCATATATAATATGTGCAATGACAAATTATTTTTCTTAGTATCTACATATCTTGATTGTGGTACATAAAAGAAATGTAGTATGTAGTAGAATTTATGGCTTTGTGGTTTTGCATCAAACACATGATATATGACGTATGTTCACTGTGTCCCATATCCCACATAATCAAAGACTGAAAATGGGAAGTAGATCAATAATGCGTGCGTGAGTAGTAGAAATTTCTTCAGCTCACAACAGAAACATTAGGAGCTGAGTTAATCTATCAAGAGAGTTCACCTGTGCCTTCTTAGGCGTCTCTCCAAGCATAGGGTTGTGTTCCAGAAGAACAGGAATTATACTTCACTTGAGAAAGGATATTAGTGTCAATGAATACGCATCCAAGTTGCTCCTTGATTTGGGTGGAAAGGAAGTCAGTGATGGGAACTGCTGTGAGATATTTTACCAGTTCAAAAATTGATTTGACTTGATTTGGCCTAACTTAAAATGGTTATCCAGAAGACCTTCAAGTAAACAATATAGGAGTTGATTTGAGAATAATCCAAGGAAATGAAGAGTCTTGAGGGTTTATTCTCCCTACTTCCTTCTCCAGGTGAAAACCTATGACAGGATAGATGCATTTCTGTATGATGCTCCTCATCTTAAATATGAACCTTGTGGATCTGATAGAAGTGATAGATTTCATGTTCAGTGTGATACTTACTGGTAGTTACTCTCCTTGGGGATTTAAAGCAAAACTAGTCATGTTAACTCAACTTTATAGCACAGTTACATTGTATTATATCTTAAATGATGAAATTAAGAATACTTCCATGTCTTGATTTCCAGAGGAAAAAATGTAAATGTGGAATGATATGGAGCGTTCTGATGGTTTCCCTAAAATGGAGAATCAGAGGCAGAGATCAAACGCCTTGTGTGGTTTGGAATGGCGTCACTGCTACTACAGCATTAAGGATTCAAAAGCATTGAGAGCTGAAGGACCACATGGAAGACAAAGGCAGCTGAATAGATCAGGGGGAAAAAAGTAAAGCAAGGGGATAACTGAAAGCAGGAAAACTAAGGTGGTCATGATGGAGCGTAAGTCCCATATTTGTTTCCCTAATTGTAAAAGCTTGTTTAATACCTGAAGATTATGGGGTTTTTTCTATATGGAAGTCAGACAGTCAACATTTAAATAAGATAAAATATAGATATGAAATGCTCTTCATCTGTGTCCGTTGCACATGCATGTCCATATGCAAAGCTGAGAGCTGCATTCCGTGGTGGTGTTTTTTCATTGATTTTAATAGAAGGGAAGGCTGTCTGTAAGTAAGTTTGTGGCAAGAACAGAGCAGCATCTTATGAGGTTCTGTACTGGGTGACAGCAACACTCAAGGAAAACAGAGCAGGAGGAACTGGGAGTTGCAAATGCCACTGATGTAAAAGTCAAGATTTCCTACAGCATAAGGAGCTACTTTTATATACGTATTTTAAAACTGAAAAGTACCATTGTTTTGTGCAACTACTAACTAAATCCAACAATGTGCTTCTGCAATTAAGAAGATGAAGTGCCTTTTCTTTTAGAAAGTTCTTTGGTTGGATTTATTTGTTTTTTTAATGTAATCTTAAGTCAGAAGAAAGTGTTCCTGGCAGCATAAATCCAACTGAAAGACAAGTATCATGATTTTGTATTTTCTGGTTTGTTTGGAAGTTTTGGTTTTGTTTGGTTTTTTTTCTTTTTATGTAAAGGTTAAATGCATTTGCACTCTTAAAGATTCAGATAAACAGTACTTCAAATATTATATGCTGTTACTACGCACGGGGAAGTGTGGGTGGGAAGGGGGGGCATTGTCTTGTACTGGAAAAATAAATATCAGGAAAAATTAGTCTTTGCAACTGTCAGGAGAACAAAAATGGAGTTGCATGAGAACTTCACACAATCCCTTTAATGTAATGAACTGCAGATCCCAGAAATGGGGAAAATACCTTTCTTTTCTAGGTACACAGTACTGTCTTCCATCAACATACACGATTGCTGTCACTAAAGCCAACCTGATTGTGACCTTGGGTCCCCTAGTTCATGAGTGGGTGTTTTCCGTTGACTTCAGTGTTAACTCAGTTCTTTGACCAGTCTATCCTTACTAAAAGCACTGATACACTTCATCATTCTTAATAGATAATATAATTCCAGAAATTTAAATTCCTGGATAAATGTGAGGTGCTATTAAATCTCATCTTCTCTTTGCTCTCTCAGGTTTTTGGCAATTATTTGCAGGTAATTGGATCCTGTAGTTGCTTGCCCTTTGTGGAAGTGGTTTTGTTTAGCATAAAAATTGTCATTGCTGTAATTCTTAGCCTGTGGATAAAGATGACCTCACATAGACTTCTAAATGTCAAATTCTGGCAAGAATAGAAGCAGCCCTGAGGGGCAGTTTGAGTCAACTATATATGTTATTTTAGAGATTCAGACTAAATCTGCCATTAAAAAAAAGTGCAGTCAAAAAGTAGGGGTTTGTCTATTAAATCTGTTTGCTGGGTAAAGATAACATGGTGCTGTGTTTCAGTGTGAGTTTGACATATAAAAACAAGCTTGGATTTAATGAAAATAGGATAAAGACAACTTTTTGGCTTCAAGCACTAGATATGGAGAGAATTTGTAGATCTTTACTGAATAAAACTTCAAGGTAAGAGATTAGCTGTTGTAGTGAAACAAGAGTGTAATGTCTTCCCTTATTCTCCTGTTTTCTTTTGATGACCAGAATTTTCCTCAATTGTGATGACATTCTTTTAAACCGAGTAGGTATAGAAAAGAGACAAGAAAGAGAAAAGCCTCTTCTGTCTGGATATTGAAGGGAAAGATGAAAAAGTATATTTAAAATGGGCACATTCCATACCAAGTCTTAGGGCAGATTAGTCAGTGCTTTTCTATTGTTTTTCAAATATTTCTGTTTGCAACAGAAGTTATAATTCAGGTATTTAATGGAACCAACATAAGTACTGGCTTGCTTTAACACACGTTAATCAGACCAAGCTGCCATAATTACTGATTTTTAATTAACCTAATTAAAATTAATTTTTGCACTGAAGGACATGAAATGTTAACTCAATATTTTATGCAATTTGACTGCAAATATACATACTATAATCATAATGTAATACAACTTTGAAGCCCATTTTTAAATTGTTAGATGAAATTTTAATGTTAATTCTATTCATATAAGAACATGACCTGTTGCTGCAGATTAGTATTAATAACAAAGGTTTCAACACATTATGTGTCTTCAATATCCAAAAGCTTGTTTATATTCTGGAACACTAGCAGTGGAAATCATTAATTACTTACAGTGAGACATAAAGTAAACCCTTTATCTCTCATCTTTACTGCTAGTTGACTAAAGTGAAAATTCATATGAAACGTTTTATGCATTTATTGATGATTTTAAGAGAATGTTTAAAATTGCTGTTCATTAAAATGAGGACACCATCCACAGTACCAGCAGGTTTTCCCACGCTGTTCCCTGACCTGCAGAATCCCTGCTGCTCCAGTGTTTGGCTTTTCTTAAGCACAGACCACCAGTCGTGTTAAATTATTCTGTAGCATGTGCCTGAGGAATTATGTTGATTTCAGTGTCTGAAATAAATCCCTCTCTGTTGACATAACTATAGAAAGCTTCCATCTAATTTTTTATATAGAAGCTCTATTTTGAAAAGAAAAGCTTCTAAAATCCTGCTTCCAAGCAACTTAACTGTGCTGCGGTACAACTTCATCATAAAATATTTGATATATTCCTTCCATTGTGTTTGCATAGGACAAACACTCATGCAGTCTAGCAAACTTTAACAAGTATCTTTATTAATACTATTACAGACTTCATCCAAATCAATTTTAAAGCTCTATTTCTTGATATGGCCAAACCCCTGGAAACCATGTTACAAATTTCATGCTGTTTACAAGCATACTTAAATGTTTGTGAAAGATCTGATCTCTCATTTGGATTTACATCAATGTGAGATAATAACACATACTGCTGATTATGTTCAGTTCTGTCTAATGAATACATATAAAAGTATGAAGTCTGAAGACACCAGTATCACAAAAAAAAAAAAAAAGATCTTTATCTCTCCTTTTAGAAAAAAACATGGTTAACATAAAGGACTCAATTAAATTTTCTTAAGGTTATCTAGAGATTTAATACTGAATTTTCAAAATAACTGCTTTTCATTTTTTAGTTCAGTGTATACTTGCTAATAATAAGTTGTCTAGGTTTTCACAGCTGTTTTGTATTTATAGTCTAATGGGAAATTCACTTGTCAGGGACAGTATGACAAATAAATGTCCTATATCTGCATTTTATTCTTAGATATATCCTCTTATTAGCCAACAAAATGTCAAGAAATAGAGTTTGAAGCCATTTAACAGCACACAAGCAGAGGCTGTGTTTTTTCTGTGACACATTCCAATCAATTGAGAAATGATCTACAGTTTTCTTAAAGAGGTGTAAAGTTTTACTGACCTTTCAGACCTTTTGGGACTCTACTACAGCTATTTTCTTCTCTGGAACTCTTGAAGTAGGCAGATGGAAATCATTCACTTCAGTGTGGCAAGGGAGATCTGTAATAAATCTTCTACTTGTCATCAAAATTTTCTGTGCAGCATCTCCAAGACAGAGTGTGAACACTGTTTTCTCCCTGTTCTTTCCTAGGATAAAATGTACACTATATAATACAGACCTTGTGAGGAAACTCTAACCTAAACCCCCAAATTCCCAAAAGACTGAGGCTCTTCAGCCCTATTTTCAGAAGGAAACCTGCAATAAAGTGTGCGTCTCTGGCAAACTGTCTGCTGGTGTTTGCTCTTAATGTGTGGGTCGGGTAAGGAAATTAAGTTAAAGTCTTTATATCATTCTTGCTATTGGTAGATGTAACAGATGAGCCAGCACATTACAGCAGATGTATGCTATTGACAGAAGTTCCTAGAGTAAATGGGACCTGGGAAGAATTATTAATAACCCTTCACATTTTTCATATATATCTTTGTTTATCTAGACCATTAGAGTTAGTTACCATTACACTGTCAAAAGGAAGTGTTATGGGGAGAGCCTTACTCTAAAACTTTTCTCCTTTTTACTGAACAGACAATAGAGGACTCCCTTCTCATCATTCCTTCTCTTCTCCACTCTCTCCCTGCTGCCACCACTGCAGGGTGCTTTCGTCCCATGGGGTGCAGACCAGCCCATTGCTGCTGTTTGCCCGCAGGTTCACAGACAGGCATGGATGGATCTCTGAGGAGGATGGCATTTGGAGCGGTGGGAGTCACTAGCGTTGTGCAGAAGACATTGGGTGATGTTGTTTGCCGTGGGACCAAGACTCTGTGTTTTGAGCACATGGCAGAGAAATAAAGCCCGCACTCCCCTAGCAGAAATGGGGAGGGCCTGGGGGCTGGGGCGGGCTGAATAACGGCCAATAGCAAGGTGTGATGACACAAAGATGCACCCACAGAGAGTGGGACTAGGGGAGGGATCCAAGGCCCTATAAATACAGTGAGTCCCGCGTATTCGCAGTCCACTATCTGCGAGCTTCAGTATTTGNTTCACTGTACAGCTGGTGGGGTTCACAGAGGGGAAGCTGGCTCATGGATCTATCAAAGTGAGTATGTCTCCTTTGCTCCTCTGATCTCCACCACTGCCATTTTGGCCCAGACCACATGGCCCCTGATTCTCCATGTCAGTGCTGCTTTCCCCCTGCTGACCACTGGGTCTCCCTACAGCTCCCTCAGATGTCCCAGAAAAGGATCTCCACTCATTGCTCTTCACCAGTTGGTGTATCCTGAACCCTATTCCCCTGCCCCTGGAATCCCGGGTGTACCCCAGTCTCCTTCAAACTTGGCCCCCTTGGGGTTTATTTTCAGCTATCTTCAGTTATCATTGCCAGCAGAGGATTGTTCATACTTCTTGCTCCATTGTATGTTTTATTTTTGCTATCTCAAACATACATATATATTTGTTATATTAATTTTTCTTTCTTTTCCTTCTCCCAGTGAAGTTCTTATTTCTCTCTGTATTACGCTAATATCTACAAGTTCAATTCATACTCGTCTAAACCGACCCCAAGACAGGAAGTCATAATGAAAATGGCAGCTTCTTTTCAACTTACCTTAAAGCTGGCAGACAAGTATTAATTACTGAGACATATACTGCTTTTTTTTTTGTGTGTGTGTACGAGAGAGTAATAAATGGATGAAATGAATTGGACATGGTTTGCCTAAGTCATAATAGAACTGGCATATGTCTTCCTAGTTACGAAAGATAAAAAGCCTGGCAATATCCGTAGGAAAATTCAGACTTCTTATCCTAATTTTCCTTTGGCAAAAGTTGTGGAGTAGATCATCTTTGATCAACAGGGAGAGAAAGAAATACAATCCCCAGGAAAGCTGAGCTGACAACTAATTATCAGGAACATCAAGGCAAACAAGGTCCCAAATAGAAGACTTAAGTGTTAGGTAAAACTTCTCTATTATCAAAGATTGCATTGATTTTTCTGCCCTGATTCTCTCTAATGACTTGCCCTCTGGAGGTGTTTATCTTCCATTATAGTCAATAAGGAAAACTAGGTAAGCAGATGAAAAAGGATGAAATTGAGTGAGATGAATCTCACTTTAGTACTCAAGAACCTAAGTGTTCTCTAGCAGCAGTTGTCCTGTACAGGTACTAAACTACAGCCCAAAGACTACTTACACCCCAGTAATCCAAGTTCCACCACCTTTGCTTGAAACCGTAGCTTTTCAAAAAGAAAAGGAGCGGGTTTCTTGAAGGGTTTCCTTGTGGAACAAATTTCATAGAACAGTCAAGCTCTGACAGATTTTTAAGCACAGGTGACTGTCAGGGGTGACCTTAAATGTGACTCAAGTGACTCCACACATATTTTTATAATGTTTTTATAAGTCATAAGCAAATACTCTGTCTCCCCTAGCAATGTAATTACACTGCTGCAAATGTGGCACATTTACAGCATGGTAAATACATTTATCTTCTCTTAACCACTTACCTGACTTCCTAAAGGTTTTTAATAATGCTTGAAGTAATGGGACCTGAATAATTCATGTACAAATTAGATATGCATTAATGGTCCCAGTGTAGTTAACTGGAAAACTGGGATATGGCTTAGTGTATGCTTAGAGGAATAAAACACTTTGAAGGCTACTGTGACTGTAACTGCCAGGCTCAATAAAGCTGAGTCACTAAAAAGGAGTAATTTAATCTTTCCTGTTTACCTTCTCAGAAGTACACTGTTTGTGGAAACACTGCCATAAAGGAACATTTTAGTTTGCATGTCAAAATAATCAGATTTTTGCTAGCATTATTTATAAAATGCAATTAATTAATCATACCTTTTTCAGTGAAGCTGATTTTATACATTCTCTTTAACAAAAAATTTTAAATGTCATAATTTATTCATGTAAGTATTTAAATTTATAGGACTGCCTGCATGACTAAATTTCTGAGCATTATTTCAAAATTTTAACACAGTTTCTGTTGAAAGCTAACCATGTTCAGTAAGGCTGTCTTCTGAATAAAAAGATTAGATTTATTTTTTTTAAAACACACCAAAAAAAACCCCGCCCCCACAAGCCTAAGGTTCGCTTGATGATGTGATGCAGCCACTTTATCGGGGGCGGAGAGGAAGAGTAACCTTCCTGTGTGCGTACAGAACTCGGTGAGCACCTTGTGTGCTAGAAGGGAATATTAAATCTCAGGAACGTCCTCACGGCTGGCAGAGCCGGCGCTGTTCCCGGCGGGTCCCGCGCATCCCGGCGGCGGGCGGGCGGCAGGTGGCGCTGCGGGAGCTGGAGACACCAGAACTGGAGCCGCTTCCCGGAATTTTGACTTCGCGTTCACGAGTTACGGAGCCGTGAAAGGAGTACACGCTCAATTTTAACATTGCCTTCAGTCTAGTGATCTAGCTTTATTCTGTCCAGTCACAAAGGGCTCTTTTTTTTTCTTTTTCCTTTACCGTTGCAGACTTAAATACGGTGTCATAATATGGTTCATATTATGGCTATAAACTTGTGTAGCAAAAAACCCTGACTTCCTTACTTTTGTGTTGTGGTTTTACAATCATTGTGGTGATCGTCTGGGCTATTTTTGGCTGAGGTAGAGTTAATTTTTTTCACAGTGGCTAGTGTGGGGCTCTGTTTCAGATCTGTGCTGAACACAGGGATGATAACAGAGATGTTTTTATTAGTGCTGAGCAGTGCCTACACTGAGCCAAGGCCTTTTCTGCTTTTCATACTGCCACGTTGTCAAGGAGGCTGAGTGTGCATGGGAAATTAGGGGAGGACACAGCCAGGACAGTTGACTCCAACAGACCAAATATCCCATAATATCATGCTCAGTATATAAAGCTGGAAGAAGTAAAAGGAAGGAGGGGATGTTTGGAGTGATGACATTCATCTTCCCAAGTAGCTCTTTTGCGTGATGTGGTCCTGCTCTCCTGGAGGTGGCTGAACACCTGCCTGCCCATGGGAAGCAGTGAATTAATTCTTTGTTTTGCTTGCATGCGCAGCTTTTGGTTTCCCTAATGAACTGTCTTTATCTCAACCCACAAGTTTTCTAGCTTTCACCTTTCCAATTCTTTCCCCAGTCCCAGTGGTGGACAGTAAGCAAGCAGCTACATGGTGCTTGACTGCTGAATAGGGTTAAATCATGACAAAATCTTACCGTATTTCTCTATAACACTTCTGTATCCTTTAAATAGGCTAATTCATCCCTTCTTTACAATTTTGGTCCCTAAGTTTGTGAGTAATAGAGAGTCTATCGCCATGGCAGGCCAAAATATGTAGATGACATAGTGTGTGTTCCATTTCACATGTATTCAACCATTTTCATCCTAACACAGCCCAAATGTTCAGTGCAGATCAGTATCTGAATTAAAGAACAGATGACTTGTCAGTGGTGCAAGATCTAAGCAAGGAGTCAGCAGAAGGCACTCATCCTTGTCCCTGTACTCCTCTATTCAGCTCAGTCTCTGCTCCACAAAAAAGATTCAAAATACTATTTGACATTAATACATAGATCTGTAATTCCATTTGTTTATAGATTTCATGTCTCCAGGAACCAGAAATTGTCGTGTTAAGTCTAAACAGCCTTAGTTTTGAATGTTGAATATGTAAAACGAACTAATTATAAGTGACCTGCAAGTATATCCAAGGTTCAGTGTAGAAATAAACAAATGATTTATTCACAAAAAAAAAAAATCTTTGGGAAGGAAAGAGCAAAGAATAAAATTTCAAATTCGAAAATATCTTGTTACCTAAAGTCTACTTGTACTAATTTCTTATTCTGCCTGTGTACTCTGCTGGGCAAATTAGAAACTTGGGATAGTAATAAAAGATGCAGGTAGTTACGTATATCATTGATGGTTTTCATAGCAGCGTATCATCTCAGTTACAGCAGTAGAATTCAACGTATACTGTGGAAATCCAGGATGAAGGGTATGTGTATGTGTGTGTGCCTGTACATGTGAATGCATGTGTGCAGGTTTACCCTCAGACACAATTTAGTGGTGGACTTGGCGGGTTAATGGTTGGACTTGATGACCCTAATGGTCCTTTCCAACCTAAGTAATTCTATGATTCTTTGACTATAGAAGTATATAAGCACAAATTCAAATCTTCTGAGTTTATTAACCTCCAGCAGACTGACAGGCTGTTTTTCTCAGGGTACTAGCCTAGATAAGAACATGACAGGTAATAATAAGGAGGAAATAAAAAAAACATACAGTAGCTTTCTCTCTTAATTTTTCTTTTAGAAGTATTATTCTCTATACAACAGTGATGCTACAATGTTTCTTTTTATTTTTGGTGCTATTTTTGTTAAGCTAATTAACAAAATTATTGTTACTGTCTTAATGCCTATGTAAAGTACTAAGATGTATCTGGATAACACAATCACATAAGGGTTAAAAAAAGAAGTCACCAAAGTTCCAGACTGTTCACATTTCAATAGTATAACTGTATCCTGTAACAGATAAAAAGGACGTTCCTCTGGAAAGGAATAACCCCCACTGCATTGGTAAATGCTAAATCCGTGTTCTGTTTCTATTTAAAACGTAGCCTAGTTTTTCAATGAGATGGAATTTCAGTTCACTCACAGCAAATGTTAAGTAATATTGTGCTAATTTATTCCTTCTATTCAGTGTTACCAATTAATTTTCTTCCATTACAATATGCTTAAATCTATAACTCCTCCATTGGACAAAATTCTCACTATACCTATAAATATTTAGCTTACCTTATGTCTAAGATTTCTAATTATTAGTTTTCCTTCAAAGGGAGATGCAAGTTGAAATATGGAAAAGTGCTGTCATGTTCTCAACCTTAGATATGAGTGATAAGAAATATCTGGGCAAGAAAATGAAATTATTTTAGCATATGATGTTAGTCACATCAAACCTGAACAAACCTGAATTTTTATCGAGGTTCCTTTAAATAGGGAAAAATAATTCAAATCAAATGATTTGAGACTAATGAGACTTTGAAAGAGACTACTGTCGTGGTTTGATCCTGGTTGGATGCCAGAGATTCACCACAAACTCTCCTGGAGGAGAAAAACTGGAAAATAAAACTGGTCACAGGCAAAAAAAGCAAGGCAACTACAAGTAAAGAATATAAAGGATTTATTTACTAACTAACAAGATCAGAACTGTGAAGGAAGCATCATTTAAAAGGCAACCTTTTCCCCCCACCCCACCTTCTCTTACAACAGACGTCATATTCCTGTTTTTCACCACGAGACAAAGGGGAACATAGGGTAGGGGTAAACCAGGCAAGTTGGTATTTTCTGACCAGATCCAGGGTAGGAACCATCTCTCTGCCCTTCCATAAAGTTCTTTCTCTTACGAGAGGAAAAGTCTCTCATGACCCCCTCCCAAGTGAGATCTCGACCTGAGGATGGCAGTTCTTCCGAGATTCTCTGTTGTCCAAGTGTCACATCAACAGGATGCAGCTTTTAAGTACTGACTTTTTTTTACTGTGTCATAATGAACCCATCCCAAATACATAGTTCAGATCCTACCACAGTGCACAAAACATCTCTCCAAAGGATCTCTGCCAAGCTCTCAGCTAGCTCCAGGCTTCTGTTTCTGGGCTCCGAAAAACATCTGCGGCTTTTTTTCCAGCTTGAACTCTCTATCTTCAGTTGTAGCTTAGATGGATTCTGCATCCCTGGTTCCTTCTCTCTAGTGCATAGTTTACACCATGGTCAGTCCAATTCACAAGCAGCAGCGGGATGCCTGGAAGAACATTTCTACCCCTTCTCTCGTGGGCCTGGGGGGCCTTCGATCTCTCAGCCTCCTGATGCAGGTTCTGAACCGGCACCTACATCTTGCTACTAATTTTTTTTCTTCTCTCCCAAATATGTTATTCACAGAGACATCTCTATCTCTGTAACCTTGAATGCCATGGCAGCTACTGAGCCGAGACCTGAGCTGTTAACCCCCTCGCTGCCAGAGCGGCAAAAAAGCCGTAAACCATAACAACTACGAATAAGAAGGAAATACAGGTTTTGTGTGAAGTCCTCAAGTTTCTACTTTGACAACAAGATTTTGTCTCTCATCTCAAATTTTTCAGCTTCTGAACTTGGCTCTTAATCAGTTATTTATATCAGAAGCATTGTGTAGACAAACTTGCAAGTGAATTAAGGAGAGAAAGCCATGGGTAAAAACAGTTGCATAAAATAGCAACCAACTGTTTTAGGACCTAACACTATTTCTTAATACATCTAGACAAAAGCTACTTTCTATGACCAGTGGGAACTCAGATCCCTAAAAGTCCTCTTCTGATGTCATTCAATTTTTCAGTTGAACAGTTCCCACTGTTGGAGATCAAGTGAAGCTGCTAACTTCTATTATGATTTTAAGCTTCAATTGATGTGGCATCTGAAACAAACCCCAAAATTATGCAGATAACACCTGAGTGGTTTTCTCTCAAATCTGTGGCAGTACACCAATGTGAAGACTAAAGTTGACCTTTAATTCACCTTACCATAAAATGGACAAGACTGTCTCACAAGACATTCTTGTAAGTATTACACTAAGCTCTCTGTCCTACATATAATCTTGACCTATATTACCCTTTCCAGTTAATTAAATCAGAAGAAAACTGCTTTAAAATTTTTGCACATCAAGTGAACATTTACACCATCAAATTAAATAAAATAACACAACAATAGGCAAACAAAATCTTTCTGCAAACCTTAGTGAGTTTTCATTCATGTCAGATACATTTTGTTACTGTTCCAGGTGTCTCCTTTATACATTAATTGAGGATTACCACCTGATTTTGATTGAATGGCATGCTGATTGTCTCCTCAGCCTCTTCAGTTAACCTCACATATTAAGGTAAACAACTATGATACAGCCTGCAGCTGCTACAGCTGTCTTCCAGCAATGATCAGAGCTCTTTTTCATTCATCTGTAAATATTACATCATAAGAGTGCTGTTGGCCAAGGATGAAAGAGATAGAAGTCTCTTCAAGTTCACCTTATCAGTATCTGCTCTCTTCCCTTCCCATGTTCAGTACATGTTCCTTAGGGGTTCCTGAGCAACCAGTGTCATACTGCAATATCATCATTTATGTCTGGTAGTAGAATCTTATTTTGGCTATATATATATATTTTGGACCATGGTAGTGGAAATAGTTCAAGCCTAAAAAATACTAAAATAATACTAAATACAGTTATACTTCCTCCATCGCGAGGAAAGGGACAGGCCAAAGGCATCACGAAACATTAATCTCGCAAAGAGCTGCAGGTCGTTAATATGCTTGCAGGCCATGCCCTTTGCTCCACCCCCTGGAACTCTGGAGCTCTGCGGACAATTCTCTGCTCCTTCCCCTTGTCTCTCTCGGCACAAGCGAGCAAAGGGAACCGTTTCTGAGCGGCTGCTGTGACCGTATGTGTTCCCAGTGCAAACTCCACGCCGCTGCTCCCCCCGCCAGCCCGGCCCGGACCCAGTGCTTGCGCAGGGTCTCAACGGAGCACACAGAAGTGGGTCATGGTGTCGCACGTCTCTAAACGCCCCACGCCCGAGCCGTGCCCGCGTCGTGCCTGAGCCGCCGTGGGGGTGGGGGGGTGGAGGGGTCAGGTTGGTATGGGAGTTTCTTTCCCTTTAACATCCACCGGTCCCATGAGAGAGGGGCAGCGCTCCCGGACGGCCCCAGGGGGCGGGGGAACAGAAGCCCCCTCCCAGCACACAGCTTGCCTCACTTTCATGAGGCAGTTTCCCATTCAGGGACCTCCCCGCAGGGCGGGGTGAGTCCCGCCCCACAGGCACTGCGGCACAGCCCCTTGGCAGAACAGAGTCAAACTGCGCATGTCTCAGCCAGCTGAGCTCACAGACGGCAGAATCATATTTGCGAAAAAATTGCTTCGCAAATGGGCAAGGTCATGAAGGAGAAGTCACGATACAGAGAGGATTCACTGTAATACTAAAAACCATCAACTGATTGGTGATATTGTAGTCTGCTGCCTGGCAACTGCTAGGAGGTGACAAATTAATTCTTTCTTTTAGACTGATATTAATTGCTTCATTTTATTAAGTTAAGGGGTAGGGAAAGAAACAATATTACAATGAATTTAATATTTAAGGTAGGAAAAGATAATCTGAGGAGAAATGCAGGTCTGAATCATTTAAAAGGAAAACAGAGCTAGGACAGAACAATGATTGGGTGTGTGTGGGGCGGGAAGGAGAAAACAGAGAAGAGAGGGGAGAAGAGGGGAGGGAAGGGGAGAAGAGGAAATTTGAAGCAGTGTCCAAAATATGTTAGTGTTCAGTGTGAGAAAATTGCCTTACCAATGCTATTGGTAATTGTAGGTTGGTTTGTTTGGATGGGGTTTTTTCAGTCTGGAAAAGCTACCTTGTTGCCATCCTGTTACCAACACACCATCCTAAAAAAAAAAAAAAATATGGCAACAGGTTAGGCAACAGGTTTGGCTAGGTTAGGTAATAGGTGATAGGTTGGACTTGATGACCTCTATGGTCTTTTCCAGCCTCACTGGTTCTGTGATTCTGTGATAAAAGAAAACCATTTTGATGCAAGAATTTTTTTTATACATGAGAACCTTAGTTTGCACAAGAATTTTGTTGGTCCAATGTGGAAGATCTTTTTAGAGTGATCTCAAATAACCTAAAAAATCCCATTAATAACAATATTTATTTAAACTAACTTTGACCAAATAAGGAAACATAAGTTCAGGTACAGTCGGGTCTCCTATACCATGGTACCGTGGGTCTTGCTCATGTCCCACAAAGTCCTCCATTAATATGCTCATTAATATGCAAATTTGCCCTGCACCCTCACACCATCCCCCAGCACTCCAGTACTGTTTTGGCACTGCCTTGCTGTGTATCGCTGTTTGTGTCGGCGCTTCCCAGTGCCTGCAGCAACCCCACACTGGGAAAAACCCTTTTCCGCTCATCTGGGGACACTGGTGCAGGGAGCCACCCGCGTCACTGTCCCGGTGGCCCTGAGCAGCCCCAAGTGGAGGGGGGGGGAGCAGAGAGGGGCCGGTGCAGCACCGAGGGAGGCAGCGGGGGGGCTGCCACAACCTGGAGCAGAGCTGAGGGGTCGGGGGCCAGCGCAGCCCAGAGCGAAGGGGCAGAGCGGGGCCAACGCAGCTCCCCATGGGCAGAGCAATGTACCCATTGTCTGTGTGGTACAGTGTGAGGGTTTATTTGAATATTCATGACTGTCTAATTTGACTATTCATGTGAGGTCACACATGCGCAGTCCCGAAACAGACCTCCTTAATCACTGAAAAATCACACCACGAAGATGTGAAGCTGCTCTCTGGGGGGCGCGAAGTAGAAGAAGGCTGACTGCATATCCTTTCCTGTCTTCCCAGGCTTTAAAATGTTGCCCTATTTCCAGAATTACTGTCTGCAGCACTTTTCATGCTGGTTATTGGAGAAGTCCAAAGATCACCTTCTGCAGTGAACAGGATAAGTTGTAATTAGCTGAGATGATGAACATGGCTGGACTTGTGTCAACAAAGTTACCTTATAGCTCAAACTGTTCTTTATAATTAGTTCACCTGAGTATTTGGGTTTAAGGACAGAAAATAAAAGCGCATTGTAGTACAGGAACATTAACTACAATACAGTTAGTGTAATTGCATTGTAATCATAACACAGTTATAGTTTCTTAAAAATTATTCTTGATAATGTATCTGAATTATGAAGTTTAATTAGAAGTTGGATATCATAGTTTCATTTTCTGTATAACACTGGAGAAATTACTTGTCTATTACATAAATTATCTCAATTTGTCGTTGTTATTTCTTAAGAAATTGATGAAAAATCCCCCATATTCTAGCTGCAATTCCAGTGTAGTCCAGTCAACTGCATGATCAGGACATCTCTTCATATGGAACCAGTGTTTTTGTTATGCAAAAGTCATTTGGATTGACTTTCCCTTCTACTGTATACAATATATTCTGACTTAATGAGTCTAGGTTATGTTGATTCTTTAACACAACTTCAGGTTGTTCCTGATATGATTGGCAGAGAGACAAGGATGTGCCAGTGTTGAGCATCACATTTCTCTTAGATGCCCAGTTCCAGAGTCCAAACTCACATCTAAAGCCAATGCTCATTCTGCCAAGGGAGTAGGGCAGGGGCTAACAGGATGCCTCTGGTGACTACAAAGAAATACTAGATACTATCTATCTCTCATTTAACCCTAGAGCTAGATCAAGGATACAAGAAGGTGCTTAAGTAAAATTAGATTTCATGCCTAAAATGATCTCTGGTATTTTGGGTATTTAACATATCACTTTCAGTACAGACAACTGGCTTACTCTCTTTCATGTAGTCTTGCTAGAGGATTTGCTGTCATTCACCTTTGACCAAAGAGTCTTGATTTGATTTGTGGTTAGCCAAAATGAGCTCAAGTACCCATTACTTGTGTTCCAGATGAGCATCCTCAGGCTTACAAAGAAGGGGGAAATTCACCTCCTCTCTCTACTGCTGCATGGGGCTGTGTAAGGGGGCACCAAAGGAATCTGATCCAACCGCCTATTGGCAAAGGCACTGCTGGGAAGAGGGAGCAATGTAGCCCTTTGAGAGGCTTCTGTAGATTGTTTCCCATGACCTTTCAGTGCAAAATGCTTAAACAGTTGTGGGAGCAGGGTCCAGGACCTCATGGATTACAAACACTTCCAGTGCAGTTTGCTAGAGAGTGGTATGCCTTTTCCTGGAGACAGCAAGAATTGGAGCACTGTCTTGAAAGTGTAAATACCACAGGAGAACTATGGAATAACCTGCACAAAAAAATTACCTTCCTAAGTTTCCATGAGAAAGGTGCTGGAATGCACTTTGAAAGAGACAGTTTCTATCCTTTTCTGAAGCCCCTGACCTTAATGATATCTTGTGAAAAAGAGAATTGCAAGAATGCAAGAGAAGCTGTAGTCTGTCAGTTCTGCTTAGTTCTCTGTACATGGAATTAAGTTACTAATTAGAGTAGGGAGCCCTAACAGAAGTCACATGCTCTTTTGCCCTGAAGATCTTGACATTAAAAATACTTTAAAAGCCATTCTTATAATTGGTAGTGGCTACACAAGGAAGCATTCATTATATTCAGTTTGTGAAGTATCCTTATCCTTAGTATTTCAAGATTCTTGCTAATGCTTAGATGGAAAAATATCATTAAAATTAAATAGATTATACTGTGGGTAATTTTTTACAGAATTGCAGAATCACAGAATCGCAGAATATTCTGAGTTGGAAGGGACCCACAAGGATCATCGAGTCCAACTCTTAACACTGTGTCCCTGGCGGGAATCAAACCCAGGTCTCCCACACGCCAGGTGGGGACACTTACCACTGTGCTAAACCATGAAGTACTCAATCTCTTGCCAGAAGCTAATGATATTTATGATGTGAAAAAGTTAGGTTGGGTTTTTCATCTGGTAGACAATTTTTCACCTGTAACAATTCTGTAATAAAATGGCATTTCAAGTAACTACATGATTATTTCCAGAGGCACCACACCCACAGGCTAAGTGACTATGCATAGTCCAATTGACTTGTGGAAATAATGACTCTAACAACCAGTAATTATGAGAGGGTATGTTTTATTCCATGGAGGGGCATGGGGATTTGCATCACCACAGACATGCGCAAAGTTCAGAGGCAGATACTACCTCTTTTATACACTTACAATGATGTAATCTCCTATATGCATATTACATATTCATGGACTAACTCTGCCCGCTCCCACTTCGTATGCTAATCACAGTATCACAGTATTGATAAGGCTGGAAAAGACCTTGAAGATCATCTAGTCCAACCTATAATCCAACTAAACCTATCATCTAACATATAGATCATATAATTCAGTACTTCATCCAACCTACCATTGAACAGCTCCAAGGACGGCAACTCAACCACCTCTGTGGGCAACCCATTCCAAAACCGTTTTTCAGTGAAAAACCGTTTCCTAATATCAAGTCTGAACTTCACCTGCTGAATCTTAAGATTATGACCTCTCGTCCTGTCCCCAGTGGCCAGGGAGAAAAGACCGACCCCTGCCTGACTACAACCTCCTTTCAGGTAGTCATAGACAGTGATAAGGTCACCCCTGAGCCTCCTCTTTTCTAGGCTAAACAGACTCAGTTCTTCCAGCTTCTCCTCATAGGGCTTATCTTCCATCTCCTTTACCATCCTAGTTGCCCTACTCTGGACTCGTTCCAGCACCTTGACATCTTTCTTAAACTGAGGGACCCAGAACTGGATACAGTACTCAAGGTGTGGTCTAACCAGTGCCAAGTAAAGGGAAGGGATAACCTCCCTTGACCTACCAGCCACACCATGCTTGATGCAGGCCAGGATGCCATTGGCCCTCTTGGCCACCTGGGCACACTGCTGGCTCATGTTAAGTTTGCTGTCCACTAATTAGTCCTTAATTGTTCTGGGCTTGCATAATACACTCTGGTGGTCCCTAGAGGTGGTCAAGGAGGAAATAAGAAACTTCTTCCTCACGTCAACTTTGGTCCTTGGTGTTCTTCCAACACTCTGGGCTATAGTCTAAATCCGAAAACTGGTTCTTTGCCAGCTTGGTTCCACTTTATCACACTTGAACAATGCCTCAGGTCTGGTTCAGAGTTCTACCCGTTTGGCAAAGCTGCAGGCTATGTTGTGCTGATGCCGTAGATTACTAAAATGCAGAACGTACTGTAAGTCAAGTTTCCCTTTGCGTAAGCTTTTTCAAGTGAACAAGCAAATCCACAAGCAGGCATACCCTCTATGTCAGTAGACCCCAAATCCCTATGTTAAACCCTTATGTTAGCAGACCCTATATCAAAATAAGTAGCTATTCTCTTGAGGGAAAGGAGTGAGGCAGACACTGATTTTTTCTCAGTAAAGAGAGACATAGTGACAGGAGTTAAGGGAATGGCCTGAAGTGGTTAGGTTGGATATTAAAAAAAACAGTCTTCACCCAGAGGGTGGTTAAGCACTGCAACAGGCTCCTGAGAGCAGTGGTCACAGCACCAAGCCTGACAGTTCAAGTATTTGGACAATACCCTCAGGCACATGGTGTGATTCTTGTTGTCCTGTTATGGGCTAAGGATTGGACTTAATATTACTTGTGGGTCCCTTCCAACTCAGCATATTTGGGCATTTTTTGATTCTGCAATTTGTGGAAGACCTGGGATCATTTAGTTGTGTAACTATCCAGCCTTTCTCCGACAGTTGTTCCCAGCTGCATACATTAAGTGGATCTCATACCTATTTGAACATTCTTTGACTAGAAAAGCTGTATGAGTAAAAGCCCACAGGTCTCTAACAATACTCTTCCACTCTACTCCATAGGACAGCAACTTCTGTTTGTGAAGAGTACTTTGTATGCAGCCACTTCAGCTGATGTGCCCTCACAGAAGTCCCCAGACCTTCCCAGGGACTTGGATGGATCCAGCCTGGAGACAGGCACTTTCAAAGTTTTGAGATGGACACCATCTGCCTAATTGGTTTCAGTTAAGCTGTGGCAGCCCTTCCTACTCAAACAGGAAAGACCCTGAGGAAAGGGCATTACCTCGCTGATGAGCAGGGAAGCATGAATCAGAAATGTAGGTTTTGTCAGTTGCTGTGTAAAGCATATTATTCTGCATGATGAAGAAAACAGTGTATATGGAAAAATACCATTATTTAATGAACTCCCATTGTCATTTGAAGTTGTTAATGAGGCTGAAGTCAATATCCTTCATCTGTTCAGTAAAGTGAATTCTTCATTTTGTCAGTCTAAGATTGCCAGTGGGTAGACAGAGATTTGTGAGAAGAACTAAATGATGTTTACTGTGGTGACTGATCATCTCCTGAAGAATCATGTGTTTTTCTCCAACAGTCGAGGATATAATTTAATTAGACTTATTTTAAATGTTCTGATATTTTTAATGCATTAACTTATGGCCTGTGGCTGATAGAAAAGAAATTAACGCTGACTCTTTTGAGTGTGGAATGAATTGCAGTTTGCAAGAGGAGAAAATTAATTATAAATGCCTGCTATTTAAGTTTTCCAGATTCAGATGATAAATGAAGCAATTATTACATGTCAAGTATATAAACAGTAATTCATCAACATTTCAGCTTATTAATTCTAACATTTGCCATTCCATGTAACATATTTATCACATTTTATTGCTTGTTGAGGAAAAATCTACTTTAGTTGTCTCAATTATCTTTACACAGCTGCATAATGAAGCAACAAAGTAAGGATGTATATCACAGTCCCAAACACCATGAAAGGTTTGTTGTTTGTCTTGGCTTCAGATCAGAATAAAACGCTAAGACTTCAACCTGGCCCACCTACATGTGTTCATCCTCATTTCAACTTTGCAGTCTTGCTTTCAAGGTGTTGTGATGCCATGCTCCTGGTTGTATTTCAGAACCTCTTTCTGCCAACTGCTATGTTCCCAAGCCACATTGATTCAGTCTTCCTGGATGGCCCCTTCTGCTCTTTCTAATCCTATCTGTTGCTTTCCTCATGCTTTCTCTGTGCCTGAGCTGAACACTGGGAACACTCCATCATTTTCAGATCTGTCTCTGAAATCCTGATGATCCACTGCACTTCTCACAAACTCTGCATTGGGATGACCCATTTCCTTTCACTCTCTTTCTCACAGAGATGGCTGTCTAATCCAGGGTCCTCCAAACTCTACTTTATGGACTAAAAATAAAGCCTCGAGCTTCCTCTTGTCTAAAACAGACAGCTAAGTTTGTTAAGGATCTATTTATGGAGCTGTTATAAAGTCTTCCTCTTCTGCACTATGCACTGTTTCAGTCTGGAGGCTTTTCTGGTACAGGGTGTCAAAATGCAGGAGCATGCCTGTGCAAGCAGATAGATCACAAGTCAGACAGTCTGGGCTTTGTAACAGCTTTGTGCTTCTGTGTGATATGTAACTAATAATTTTATATCCCAGGGTGAAATTCTGACCCAAGTTACATCGGTGGAAAACTGCTATGACTTCATCCCCTTGTTATTCATTCACAAGGTTAGCCAAACCAGGTTTGGGGCTGTAAAAAAGCAGTAAACACATGCTATTTGAATTTAAGGACTTAGAAAAGGAAGATTTAAAATCATAATTTATGACCCAAAAGACATTTTGGGGAAGGCATGGATGCTGTCAGTTTCTCAAGTGGAAGAACTGGCTACAATATATTCATTTTAGTCTTACCTGCAATCAAATATCATTGTTTATAAATTCTAAGTCTTCTAGACTTAAGGCTGCATCAGTCACTAAGGCCATATAGCCACAAACACATGGTGCATGTTCATTATGTAATAAAGCATTAACCCTCATAGAAACACATGTTTGTGATGGGCACCTGTGTACCACGAAACTTGATTTTATTCTCCTATCGACAAGATTGAGGCTGAAAGAGATTGTGGATGACTGGGATAATGAATGCAGTCAGTACACTTTGTGTTGTGTCATGGAGTCACACAACACTCAGTTGATGACAGTTCTAGGTCATCCACCTCTGGAGCCACATGCATGGCATCTCCCTCTGAGTTTATTTTAAGGGTCTTAAGTCCCATCTTAAGACCAGACAAAGTCTTTTCCCTCCTTGAACTGAGTGCCTAATACCTTTTTAGCTTTTTTTACTGTTTTAATATATAACACTTTATAAACTATGGCACATCAAGTAACAGATTAATTCAGGAACCAAGCTACTTCATTTACTGTATCTTTGTATTTATTATGAAACACTCTGTTTATGAGACCTGGCACAAAGTTGCCATCCTAAAAGAAGCTGGCAGCAGAGTCTAAATATGCCACACAAAAAAGTGCTTGGATTAGTTTTCATTAATAATTAGTTATGAGTTGTATTACAGAATCACCAAATATTCTGAGCTAGAAGGGACCCACAAGGATCATCGAGTCCAACTCTTAAGTGAATGGCTGTAACAGGTTTTACCCTGGCTGGATGCCAGGGGCAGGAATGGTTGCTCTGTCCCAAATAATAAGATGATATATGAAGGGTGGTTTGGAATAAGGCAGTTTAATATAAGCACAAATAAAGCAAAGCAAACAAAAGCCCATGCAGAAGCAAAGCAAAAGAACTAATCTCTACTTTTCATTACCCCTGCCACCCCCCTTGAACTGCCACCCCAAGAGATTTTCCAGGTTCTCTGGACCTCTATTTTGTCTTGCCCTCTGCAATGTCCTTGCAGGCTGCTTCTGGAAACATTTGGTTACTTGATTACATACTCTACTACAACACACTATGGCTACATACTATAGTACTAATTATATTTAACCCTATACCATAAAGATAGCAACAATAGCGACAACATTGATTTATGCAGTGAACAATTATTCAGATATTAATTATGAATAAATCTAATATGAACTATTGCTTTATCCAGGTTCAGTTTGGCAACCATGAAGTGAGAGCGTGGAAGACCTTTTCTAGGACCACTGAGGGTTACCTGATGTAAAACACGAGTTTGTTTCCAAATTTCTGCCAAATGACTGTTAATTCTTCCACTCTGATCTATAAAAGAACAACAACTGGAGTTTATAGCAGTACAAAAACCTCCTTGTGAAGTTAATAGGTAATTGAGAGCCATTCTGTTCTGCAGAACTACGCAAGACGAATTACAAACCACTCCCTGTAAAACTTGGATTGCATCAGCAGTTTGAATTCCTACATCTTCAATAAGAGTTGAGATGTTAACAAGTGCTTTCTCTAACTCAACTTCTAGGGAAGGAATGAGAGCCCTAATTATACTGTGAAAAGTTGTGTGACTGTTCAACCTGGGGATTTTAAAACCTGTTAATTCTCCTTACATAGGTTTTTATCTACCCATTCTGCTATTTAATTTGATCAACTGTTGTTATGTTTGGGATTATAGTCCCAAGGGTGCAAACTCAGTCCTCATCAAGGGGCAATATTTTCCATGCTTCGTTCTCACATATCCAGTATTATCCCATATCCTACAGACAAACCGTTCTCCAGGCAATTCTTACTGTGGTTTCCTAGTTCAACCTTACTTTAGATTCAGTTTTTTAACAATGTGGAGGGAGAATGATTCTCTCTGTGGTGTCAACAATCACACAGGTTCACAGGTTATTCCGAGTTGGAAGGGACCCACAAGGATCATCTAGTCCAACACCCAAGCGACTCCTACACAGGGATCACACCCCCAACCCCAGAGCCATGGCCACCATGCTCTGTCCATCTGAGCCTCCCATTGTCTAGACCATGTAAATGAGTTCCTCATCCAGTCTTTTCTTAAACATCTCCATGGATGTCAACTGCAAAACCTCCATAGGCCGACCATTCCACTGAGGGATCACTCTCTGTGAAAAAGCTCTTCCTAACATCCAGTCTATACCTCCCCTGGAGTAGCTTAAGACGATGTCCTTTTGTTCTGGTGCTAGTCGCCTGAGAGAAGAGATTTACACCTACCTGACTGCAACCTCCCTTCAGGTAGTTGTAAAAAGCAATCAGGTCACCTCTGAGTCTCCTCCAGACTGAACAATCCCAACTCCCACAGCCACACCCCACAGGGTTTGTTCTCCAGTCCGTTCACCATTTTTGTCGCCCTTCTCTGCGCCCTCTCAAGCAGTTCAACATCTTTCTTAAACTGAGGAGCCCAAAACTGGGCACAGTTCTCAAGATGTCGTCTGAGCAGTGCTGAGTGTAAGGGAAGAATAAGTTCCCTAGTCCTGCTGGCCACAATGTTCCTGATACCGGCCAGGATGCCATTGGCCCTCTTAGCCACCTGGGAATCCTGTAGGCTCATATTAAGTTTCCTGTCAATC